>PVIR01014298.1:0-40537 GCA_004026965.1 Petromus typicus | reverse complement strand
CCTGTCTTCTAGGTCTGAAAGTCGGTCTTCTGCCAAATTCATTCTATTGTGCAAGCTTTCATTTTCTTTCTTAATTTCCTGGGCTTCTGCTTGTAGGTGTTTAAAAGGTTCCAGTGCTTTTGCTATCTTGGATTCTATCAACTCCATGATTTCCTCTTTAGCTTTATTAATCATCATGTTGACAGTGTCCAGTATCTCTGCTTTCATCTCAGAGATCAGTTCTGATTTCCATTTTACTAGATCTACTTTGGTTACCATATCTGAGGGCCCTGGAGACTGGGCTTCACACTTCTCTATTTCCCTTCCCTCTGTGTTACTTGGAGGTGAGGGTCTTTGTGTCTGAGATTTTGAGTGTTTCTTCATCTCTGACCTGTCCTGTTTTCTGGACCTGTTTGTTGCAAGTCACTTTCCTCCTAATCATTAGGAACCTTAAAATAGCAGTGTTTCCTGGGTTGTTCTTTGCAGTCTGTATTGGGACCTAAAGAAAAACCCCTATTTCTGGCACACCATATGAGGCACTCAATCAATACAGTGAGAACACCTTCTCCTGTCTGCTTTAGAGGCAGGGAGACTGTGGCTCCTGAACTGCTACAATGGCACTGTCTGAGGTTGCAATGGGCCCATCTGCTCAGCACTATAGAGTTTCTGGGCAAGCTTGTGCAGTCGGCCTGGAGGCCAGTATGTGTAGGCCCTGTGCAGTTGCAATGGTAGGGGCTGTTGTTCCAAAAGGCCCACCTACTCACCAATACAAGCTGACTGGATGTGCTTCTGCAGTTACTGTGGAGAAAGTTAGACTCTGACCTGCTTACCTCAGTCCCTGAGCGCTCTTCCAGCATAGGCCTGGAAGCCAGCAAGCTCCAACCCTGGTGCAGATTCAGTGTTGCAGACTCGGTGCTGCAGTCACTGTTTCCCGAGCTACCCGCTGCTAAACTCAGTCCCTAGGTGCTCTTCTGGTGTGGGCCTGGAGGCCAGCAAGCTCCAACCCCAACGCAGTCTCAGTGCCACAATCACCGTTTCCCGAGCCGCCTGGTGCCAAACTCAGTCCCTGGGTGCTCCTCCGGCATGGGCCTGGAAGCCAGTAAGCTCCAACCCCGGTGCAGATTCGGTGATGCAGACTCGGTGTCACAGTCGCCATTTCCTGAGCCGCCGGCTGCTAAACTCAGTCCCTGGGCGCTCTTCAAGCGTGGGCCTGGAGGCCAATAAGCTTCAACCCCAGCCTCACTTTTTATGTTTGATATTAAAGTTTTAGTTTTATAAGTGTGACTAAAGAAATTAAAAGTGGGAGGGATAGCAGGCAATTTTGATACAGATTAAATTATACCTTTTTTCTAAAATTTATTTTCAACAAAAGACCCACTAAGTCTATTTTTTTTTTTTGAGACAGACTCCCTATTTTAGACCAGTCTGGCTTTGAGCTCAGTATGCATCCCATGCAAATCTTGAATACACTGAAATCCTCTTATGTGCTGGGATTACAGGCATAAGCCACTTCACCCAGCATTGTGATGTGTAGTGTCAGAGATCGAACTTGGGACTTTGGACTTGCTAGGCAGGTATTGAAACCAGTGAGCTACATCTCTGGCCCCAATAAGTTCTATATTATTTTTTATTAAAATTTTCATTGGTATATTATAAATACACATCATCATCACATTCAACATTGAGAATTTGTAAAAGAATATGATATGACTTGATTTTCATTTTTTCCCTTCCCCCATCCACCCTGCACCCCCTACCCCCTGTATGCATAAGCTTTGTTTTCTTTTTTTGTTACTCTCACATTCTTTTTACCCTCATTATTTACCCCTACATCTTCTTTACTTTCATGTATTTTTTATTTCACAATATCAACTATATACTAGAACTCATTCACATCTTCATTTTCTCATACCAGAGAAAAGATATGATATTTATGTCTGTGACCTATTTATTTCACATGATGATATCCTCAAGGTACATCCATTTGAGTATGAATGACTCAAGCCTATCATTTTTAATGGGAGAATAATACTCTGTTCTATAAAAGAATCACATCTTCTTTTGCAGTCTCCAGTTGATGGAAATATTGTTGTTTCCAAGATCTAGCAATCACAAATTAAGCTGCTATAAACATGGGTGCTCATATGTCACTATAATATGAGTCTTTTAATTCTTTTGAGTATATACCTAGCAGAGTAATGGACAGGTCAAATGTGACCTCCAATCCTAGCTTTTTGAGGAATCTCCACAATGATTTCCACAGACATTGTACAAGTCTACATTCCCATCAGCAGTGAAGAAGGGTTCTTTTTTTCTCTGCAGCCTCACCAGCATTTGTTGCTGGCTAATTCTGAAATAGCAGCCATTCTTTGTGGAGTGAGAAGGGATCTCACTGTTGTTTTCATCTGCATCTCTTGAATAATGAATGATGTTGAGCTTTTCTTCGTATATTTCTTAGCAGCTATTATTGCTTCCTCTGAAAAGTATTATTCACTTCAGATGCCTATTTTTTAACTGAGTCTTTAAATTTGGGTGAAGTGATTTTTAAAAGTTCTTCATATATTTTAGATAGTAGCTCTTTGTCTGAAGAACAGCTGGTAAAGATTCTTTCCCATATTGTTGGTTGCCTTTTTGTTCTGCTGGTGGTTTCCTTTGCTGTGCAGCAGTTTTTTAGTAGAATGAGATCCCACTTGTTGATTTCTTCTGCCAATTCTCATGATATAGAGGATTTGTTCAAGAAGTCTTTCCCTAAGCCAGTGTCTTCAAGAGTTTTACCTAACCTATTTTTCAGCAGGTTTAGTGTCTATGTTTTAATACTTAGGTATTATATCCTCTTTGATTTTAGCTTGGTACCTGGTGAAAGAGATAGGTTTAACTTTAGTCTTTTGCAAGTTAAAGCCCAGTTTTTCCATCACCATTTGTTAAAGAGGCTATCTTTCCTCCATTGAAGATTTTTGGATCTTTTGTTAAAGATGAGATGACTCAGTGTATGTGAGTAGCTTCTGGATCTTGTAATCTACTCCGTTCATCCTGAGGCTTGTTGCTTTGCCAGTAGAATGCAGTTTTTACCACAGTTGCTTTATATTATAGTTTCAGATTCAACACCACTTCTATTTAATATAGTCCTGGAAATATTAGCCATAGAAGTTAGGCAAGAGAAAGAAATAAAAGGAATAAAGATAGGAAAAGAAGAAGTTAAATTGTCATTATTTGCTGATGACATGATACTCTATGTAGAGAATCCTAAAAACTCAATTAAAAAAGTGCTGGACCTAATCACCAAATTTAGTAATGTTGCTGGATACAAGGTCAATGCTCAAAAATCAATTGCCTTTGTATACCCAAATAGCAGACCCACTGAGACAGAAATTAGGAAGTCAGTCCCTTTCACAATAGCACACAGGCAAATGAAATATCTAGGGATAAATCTAAAAAAGGAAGTGAAAGACCTCTACTCTGAAAACTATAGCACTCTGAAAAAGGAGGTAGAAGAAGATATCAAAAAATAGAAAGACATACCCTGCTCCAGGGTAGGAAGAACAAATATCGTCAAAATGGCTGTACTCCAATGACTACTATATAGATTCAACACAATCCCGATTGAAATCCCAACAGCATATTTCACAGACCTACAGAAAAAAAAAATTCAAACATTCATCTGGAACCACAAAAGACACAGAATAGTGAAAGCAATTCTAAATAAGTTTTATTTTTTTAACAAAATAAGTGTTTAATTTTTCATAGCAGACACTGTGCAACTATTAAAGTCGTAAGAACACAGAAAACAATTAGGAAATGTATGACAGACAAAAAGGCACTTCAAAATTAAGGTATTTAAATGTAAAGATTTAGTTTAACATCACATGTTATTGAGGAAGTAAATTAAAAGTGCAATTAAATGCCAACTGTTCTCATTATAATGAACTATTCCTGTTTTCCATGTGAGTCACAACAGCACAATACTTTGAGAAAGGGACCAGGGATTTAGCTCAGTGGTGCCGGAGCCTGTCTTGCAAGTGCAAGGGCCTGGGTTTGATCTCTGGTAGTCATATAACAATACTGGGCATGGAGACTCACACCCAGCAGCAATCAGTACCACATACCACAGTGCCAGGCATGGTGGCTCACGCCTGTAATCCCAGCACTCAGGAGGCAGAGGCAGGAGGGTTGCTGTGATGTGGGTTTGAGGCTGAGCTCAGGGCCAGCCTGAACTACAAAGCAAGACCCTGTCCACCAAAAAAAAAAAAAACTTTGGGAAAAAGTTGGTAGTTTATTATCTTAATGATAAATTATAATTTAATCTATCAGTTATATTTCCAAGTCACACATCAATTACCTGCAAACTGACACACACAGAAAATTTGTAGTCACCCTAGAAATTCTTCATAATCACTCTAGTCTTTAAGTTATAAAGATGAATTACAGGGGTCAGGGATTTAGCTCAGTGTTTCTGACATCTGTCTTGTAAACACAAGGTCCTGAGTTTGATACTTGGTAAGCACAAACAACAATGCCAGATGTCATGATTCATACCCACCAGCAATCAGGGCCACACACCACAATGCTGGGCATGCCGGCTCACACCTGTAATCTCAGCACTCAGGAGGTAGAGGCCAGGAGGATTGCTTTGAGTTCAAGGCTCACCTGGGCTACACAGTGAGCTCAAGGCCAGCCTGAACTACAAAGCAAGATCCTGTCTCAAAAAAAATTTTAAAAAAGAGATGACTTACAGTAGAATAATAAATAATCAAGTATTATACTACTGTACAGTGAATTTCTGTTCACTACAAAAGGATCAGGCTAGCAATTAGCTGAATAATATGAATGAATCATACTTGTATGTTGCTAAGAAAAAAGTCATATTCCAAAAGCTACACATTTTATTATTACATTTCTTAAAAGAAATTAGGAAATAGACAATGAATGAGATGTTTTGAAGGCTGGTTGAAACAGAAGGATTAGAATAGAAGGGGGATGCACATGATCCCATACTGTGTCCTTCCCTTGTTTCAGATGCCTGTGTATAATTTCAGTGGAACTTTTAATCTTCTGGATACATTTTCCCGTCTGTTTCACAAATGACACTTGTTTCTTACGTAGAGCACTCAAGTTTTTCATCATTTTACTAATCCCTATTTTTAGTTTGTATTTATTCTGTATTTTCTAAGCAAGTACTTCTTTTTAGACATACTGTCTTCATGTTTTTAACCAGAAATTATTTCTGATTTTTTGATAAGCATTGCTCTAATTTTTTTCTACTTTTGCTGCTCTGATTTATAATATTGTAGTGATGGCTTCAGATTTCATCCATCTCATTGTCCTCTGGGCTGAGTGGGTTGAAGGGCTGAAGTTGAGTTTTGCTTCTGCATCTTGTTTTCTATTTTTTGAAATTATAATTTTTTGTCTTTGTTGATGCTTATAAATTACATATAATAAATAGCTTTACTACTAGTATTGAAGCTTCCATAGGAAATGTCTATTTCTCAGAGATGTCTCTGAGGTGTAGTTGGCTCATTGATTTTGTGTGCGCCCTCAGATTCCACTTTCCCAATTTATTAGAGAGTTGAAGGTACTAGATGGCTCATCAACCATTCATATGGTTCTGCATTATGGTGATAGTTAAGTCCTGAGACAGTCACCATGTCATCATACAAGAGAAAACAATTTCTGACAACAGATAGGGCATCATGGTTAAAGGAGTCCAAGTAGCTGTAACAAAAAAATCATGTGAAAGCTAGAAATTTGCCAACTGTGCTATGTATTCATTTGGTACCTTGAAGCATAAAATAAAGACCTATAATTATATACAAAACCAAATGTAAACCAGCAACTTCTATGCATTGAAATTTCCCCTATGAAATGACTGTTTTTGCTGGGGTGTGAGGATATAACTGGGATAGTGGATGAAGCAGATGTGTCAGTAAAGATGAGCAGAGTAGAAGAAGGTTGAAGAACAAAGGATGATCACCGTGGTTTGGAATACAGGAGAAGAGAATAGGAGATAATTAATCAAGAAAACATCAATTCACACTAAGAAGACTAGAGATAGTGTTCAGTAACAGGAAAATATTAAAGAATTAAGATAGATGGTTGAGGGGCCAGGAAGTTAGCTCAGTGGTTCCGGCGCCTGTCTCACAAGCGCAAGGACCGGGGTTCGATTCCCCGGTAACCACATAACAATGCTGGGTGTGGACCCACACCCAGCAGCAACCAGTACCACATACCACAGTGCCGGGTGTGGTGGCTCACGCCTGTAATCCCAGCACTCAGGAGGCAGACACAGGAGGATTGTGATGTGAGTTTGAGGCTGAGCTCAGGGCCAGCCTGAACCACAAAGCGAGACCCTGTCTCCAAAAACCTAAAAAAAAAAAAAAAAGATAGATGGTTGAAGAAAGAGAGAGACAAGATGAACAAAACCAAACATGCAATAAAATTGAAAACCTAAACAATCAAAAAAAAGAAAAGAAATACCCAGACAGATACACAAAAACGATTAAAGAGAGAAAGGAAAAAATTGTGAACAAATCCAACAAAATTCTTGCAGTGTCTATAGATCTTTGCAGTAGTCACATCAGAGAAGAAATCTAGGTCACTTATTCTGGAGTAGAATTAGTGCTGATTGCTGAACTTGGTCTCCTGATGTTGGAGTGAGGGCCAGTCTTCTGCTATTTAGATGCTCCTCAACAGCCTGTCCATGTCTCCTTAAACTGTTTGTCTCTCAGTCTACCATAGTTTCTGTGGTGCTGTCAGCTACAGGCAGCCCAAAGTGGCCCCATTTCTGTGTACAAATGGCCCCTGCTGGACCTAGTACTGAATCCTGTTTTCCACTTCACTGGATCTTTCCACACTGCTCATTGAAGGAAAGACATGTGCTGTCTTCCCAGGCTTCTTGAATCCCACTTCTGCATTAGGTGTCCTCTTATGCCTCTGGTCATTGTCACAGGGTAGGACAGGTGTACTCCTCTACTTAATATCCACTGAAGTCTCTCATGCTGCTGTTGCTAGAGATTCCAATTAGTTGCTGTGGTATAAAATAACAACAACAAAAAATTAAAATATGATGCTGCTGGTGAGGGAGGAAGTTTACTGGAAGCTCATTTCTCTCTTCTGATTCCAGTAAGTGAAAAAGGGTGAGTGGTCTTCTATCCCAGATCTATCCTGTTTGCTTTGTGTTTGCCACACATTTGCAGTTTTTAAAACAGCATCTCAGAGTGGCAACTGCTATTCTGCATGCTGTGGCTAGCAACAGTTCCAATGCCAGTTCTGTGCACTAGTACAATGCTTTAGGAAGTCTTGTACCTATATTTTGTTTCATATACAAGTACTTAATTCAGATTCATTTTGGCATCAGGGTATATGTCCCTCCCTTTCTACTAATTATTATTGATTTTAGTTGATATTATTTGAGTAGATCTAACATGGCTTCTTTTCTATTCTACTATATTGCAAAGCTGCCAAAACAGAGAGAACTTCCTGGAAGATGGCACAGTAGTTACAGCAGGTGATTAGGCTCTGCAGTTTGTCTTTTCTGAACTTGAATATTGGAGCTCATGGAAAAAGAAGAAAGAGAAGAAAAGGAGGAAAGTGGGTCTATGATCAAAAAAAAAAAAAAAGATGAAGGAAGAATGGACAAGAAATACTTAAAAGAACCTAGCATTTTTTCATGGTGGAGAGAGGCTGCCAAAACCATTGAGGCTGTGAGTAGCTGCTGACTTTTGATGGGCAACAGGTCCCCCCCCCCAGAGAAACAAGCTAGTGGATCAGAGGAGCGACCATACTGGATGTCAGCAGCTGAAGTTTTCAACATTGTTAATTGTTTCCAACAAAGGTCAGAGGAACAACCAGTCAAGCAACAAGTCCCATCCACTGCCCCAAAGGACTGAGGATTTGTGTGCACTAGCACAGATGTTGCATCTCAGAGTCTGACTTTACAACACTGCCAGCAGCAAGATAGTCACACCACATCCCTGCAGTTACAATTTCCTGTCTTTTGGATTGCCACAATCCATACCCATATTCCAGGGTCCTTTGCCATATTGCAAAAACACCCATTGTGAGAGTGAAGAAAACCTGTGGATGACAGCCATTGGTGAGTTTCCACAGGGTAGTGGACTCACTGCAGGAGGAGGGCAGCTGTATTCTCAAGTCTGCAGGAGTATTTTAAAGCTAAATTCAGGCATTCATTGCAGAAGGAAGCCAGAGTGATATACAGTGGATTCTGGCTATTGCCCTGTGACTCATTAATTCCAATTTGCATACTGCAGGAGACATATATATCATCTACAGGACACAAGAGGTCCATGCCTTAAAGGACGTTTTGGTACTGATGGTTTTTATTTGGTTTGTTTATTTGTTTTTGTTATTGCTGTTGCTTTTCTTCTCTTTTCTCTGTTTTTTCTTCTCTCTTTCTTCATTTTTCTTTTTTATTCTATTTCCTGTTCTTTATTTTATTCTTTATTTCTCTACTTTCTTGTTGCTGAGACTGTCCAATTTTGGCTTTTTTCTTCTCTTAAATGTTCTTCTCTTAAATTTTCTTCTCTTAAATGTTAAAGGAGTGGGAAAGTAGATTCATGATTGCTTGTTGCTGCTGGGTATCCATGTATATCTCTTTTTTTCTGTGCCTTATCTTTTCCTCTGCTCTGTATCAGTTTCCTGAAGCTAGTATGTTTATGTGCTCTCTACTCTCCATTTTCTCCTTCTGTCTCTTTCATCCTGTAATTTCTATCACCCTCCAGGCTTTATGTGATCTCTATATATCTTCTAAGATTCTCTCTAATTTCTTCTTCATCTACTATCTCTTCATCCCGCCCCAACCCCTTAGTGACACTATTCCCAAAGCTTGAAGAGCTCATATGTTATAAATAAATTTGTGGTTAGTTCTAAATATGGGCATATGGTCACACATCTAACTCATGTGGTTAAAGGTATCAGACTAGTGATTGCCACAGTTTGTCATTTCCTGTGCTGTGTTGGATACTGTTGATGATATTGAAGGTAATAGTTCAGCCAAAATGACCTGATTGTTTTGTAGCTTTCATTGTTTTGCTAGAACTGATATCATTTAAGGGACCCTACAGACCCAAGGAAGATAACACAGGAAGTGACCACCTCCAGCGGATTCCAAATATTGGAGTAACAAGAATAACTACTAAAATAGAAATCAGAAATAATTTCTGAGAAAAAAGTAGAGATACTGCCCAAGTGAAAGATATAATTGATAACATTAAAGAAGAAATTAGGAAAATGTTAGAATCTCAGATTACAAAAGCAATGGAATCTGTTAAATAGCTTCAAACAGACTTTCAGGAGATAAAAAAAATCCAGTGAATGTTGGCATGCTAGGATGAATGACTATTCAGACTCTTCCATTTCCCTTTTTTCCCATTGCTTCTGCAGTTATCCAATGCCTTGATCCTAATACAATCAAGATCTCTGAGACTTGGGAGTCATAAGCCCTGGAACAAAAAGAAATAGAAAATAACGAACCATATGATGAAAGTGAAGCAGCATCTGAAAATGGTGCCTGCTGTCCTTCATTACCACTGTTTTCTTAGGCGACTCCCTTGGACCCACCCACAGAAAGGGAGGAGCCTCCTTCCACCTTGGTCCCTCCCAATCCTCTCCTCTGCGCAGGAAAAGGTCATCCTGAGGTGGGAGGGCCTTCCTGTCAAACATAGCATCCTCCAGTATGCGCATCACTATCCTACTGGTCCTGCTTGTCTTCCTCTTCATCCTCTGATGCCAATGTGTCTGATCTTTCTGAAGCAGATAACTTAGTGTTAATAACTCCTTCTTCCAGAAAATATTTAAAAGAAAGAAAACCTACTCAAACCCCCTTCCAGCTTAACCTGTGATAGTGGGTGGGCCAGGGGTCCCTCCATGGGTACTTCACTCCCCTGAGATGTGGAAACAATTCTGACTGGTGATTCAAGACCATGGGTCCCAAAGTCCTTATATCTTACAGTTGCTAGAAAACTTTTCCCTGTAACATTAACTATCCAATGACTCATTTAAAATGGCTTGTACTTCTCTGGCTCCCTGGGATTTTCTCATGTTTAAGGCTATATATGAGGAACAATGCAAATAACAAGAAAGAAGAAATAACTCCACTGGGGTTCTAATTACCTTAGCCATGCTCAGAGGAACTGGGCATTTTGCTGATATCCTGCAGCAGGTGCAACAAAATGTGGTATATTTTGATCAGGTGCATAACTGTGCCCTCTCAGCCTGGAAACATATGCCCATCACTGGAGGGACTCCCTCTGTTGCAAAGCTGATTCAAAAACCTAACTAAACCTTCCCTGATTTTTGCCAGAAAGCATAGAGGCCGTTCAACCTAAGGTCAACCATCCTAATCCTCAGCAGGTTTTAAATAATTGATCTTTGAAGGATGTCACAATGCTATAAAAAATCTTATAAGAGATAAAACCCTAGATGACTGGATACTTGCAACTAAAGATATTGGTATTACTGAGCATACCAATCAAACTCTGGCTGTGGCTATCACTTGAAGCCTTTTTGGCCGCGGCCCCCTTTCAGCAACCTGGTGAAAACCTTGGTCTACTTTGTTGAGGCTGCAACCAGCCAGGTCATACCAAAAGGAAATGCCCAAATAACAGAGACAGCCTCATTGGTGGACAAATGTGCCCCAACACCCCTTGTCCCCGATGCCAAAAGGGATACAACTGGAAGAGGTATTTGTCATTCTAAATATCATAAGATGGCACCCCTCTTCCTCCTATTACAGGAGATGCTTCTCATGTAGAAAATCTTTTAAACTTGAAAGGGGGCAACTCCCAGCCCTACCTAAAGGTAGTACCCCTCAAAATATATCTAATTAGTTGGCGCCTGTGTCCCAACTCTGCAAGATGATGAGGACCACTCCAAAAGACTTGTTTCAGCCTAAATTGACATTATTCTGCTCTGGGAAAAAGCTTCAAATGCTTATTGATACCAGGGGAGACTGAACTGTGCCCCCAACTGGAGCTTGATTCCTGGGCCTCTGGTAATGGGAGTTAGGGGAACCCAGCAGTCCCTCACCTTTGCCTAACCCATACCATAGTCATACCCTGATGGTCATAAAAGCACTTTCTGGCCCATTATACTTTCATACTCACCCAATAAATTGTTAGGTAGAGACTTATTGAAGAGCATAGATGCAGTGATCACCACAAATAAGGATATATTAAATGAGGCCTGTGCCCTCCAATTCTAAAAGCCACTGCTCACGAGTGCAACCTGCCCATTCAGTTATGTTGACATAATGACAGTTTGGTTTGGATAGAGCAATGGCTATTACTGAAATACAAATTGATGGCACTTCAAGAGGTAATAGAGGAACAAATATGGCTTAATCACATTGAACCATCTACAAGTCCTTGGAATATCCTGGGAGTTGTAATCCCCCAAAACATATCAGACAATATTGCCTGTTACACAATTTAAGGGTAATTAGTGCAGGACATGGGTGTACCACAGGCTGGGCTACCCCTCCTGTCTGTCATCCCTATAAACACCTTTCTGTGTTCAATAAACATTAAAGATTGTGGGTTTTTCCATTCCATTTCATCCTGCTGATAGGAAATGGTTTGCATTTTCTGTGCCAGTTGTAAACATTAGCCAACCTACTCCCCAATATCAATGGTGTGTTTTACCATAGGGCATGAAAATAGCCTGACAATATGTCAATAACTATTGCTTAGACACTGTCATCTATAAAGAGCGACAAGACTTTTTGGCTTTATAACTATGTGGATGATATTTTACTACCTAGTTCTACTTCTGGTGACCTTGAAATACTCTTAACCCAAGTCATTAGTGCCCTACAGCAAGCAGGATTTAACATTCAACCTGTGAAGAGCCAAGAGATCTGTCCCATGTCCTTCTTCAGAGTCAATATTGAGTTAATTTGCACATCTCTCCAAATTCCCCAGATTATTCTCCCTGAGTATCCTACCCTCACTGAGTTACAACATATCCTAGGACAAATTAATTGAAATCGACCTTGACTCCAAATTCCTACCAATGTATTAGAGCCTTTCTTTAAATTGCTTCACAGAGATGCTTCCCCTACATCTCAGAGAAAAATAGATGGTCCCATGCAAGCGGCACTACAACTTGTTAATGCAGAACTACAACATGCTCTTCTTGTTAGACAAGGCCCAACTAAATCAGTGCAAGGGATCATTTTCCACCTTACCCTTCAAGAGCCGTTAGCACACTTGTGGCAAGATCAAGGCCCTACTGAGTGGCTACACTGGTCCTCCACCTTGTCAAACAAAAATATCTGTCATGCTTATAAGTAAAATGAAAATAAAATTGAGAAAAAAAAGTTTTAAGTTTTAGGACAAGAGCCTTTTATTATAATCTTACCTTTAGATTCAGAAGCTGTGTCATATTTGCTAGGCCAAAATATCCTTTTCAGTGTATCCTTAGGTGGATTTTTTAGTCAAATAGGTAACCACTATCCAAAACATAAGGTGTTACTAGGCCTCAAGGGCTTACCTCTTGACTTTTTCAATCCTATAGTTATTCAAACTATCCCACAAGTCCCCTTGATATTCACTGATGGAAGCCCCACAAAATACTGCTTTGTCATGATTGATCCAGATGGCACCCAAAGTGCTATTTTTAAAATACATGAAACTCCATTTGGATCCCCACAAATAAAAGAGGTTGCTGCTGTTGTCCTGGCACTAGAGTACCTACCTGATAAGCCCTTTAACCTTTTCACAGACAGTGCCTATTGTGCTACCCTCTTGCCTGCTTTGTCTCATGCTATACTCAAAACCTTTCCAGGTAATCCTTTAGATACTTTCTTGCTAAAAATACAACAGATATTAGAGGCACGCTATTAGGCCTTGTATGTTCAGCATGTCTGGTCACATTCAGGGTTGCCTGGACCACTATCTTTAGGCAACCAGCTCACTGATGAGGCTGGCTCTTCTCACCCTGCATCCATTATATGGTTTGCTATTAACAGTCACAAAATTTTTCATCAACCTTCCCACAGTCTTGCTCGGATGTTTCCATCCATAACTAGGGAATAAAGTAAACAAATTATTCAAGTATGTGCTACCTGTGGCCCCCTCTTACCTATAGGACCTCTGCAATTCCCAGGTGTAAATCCTCAAGGGTTAAAGACTAATGCTTTGTGGCAGATGAATGTTACTCATGTCCTTGCTTTTAGGAAGCTCTTGTATGTCTGCATCTGCATTGACACCTTTTCTGGGTTTGCCTGTGCTATGGCTGCTGCTGGTGAAAAGGCCACAAATGTTGCCAGTCATCTTCTGTGATGCTTCTGCACTATGAGAGTTCCCTTTAAAATAAAAACAGAGAATGGCCTTGCTTTTATGTCACAGGCTCTTGAAAGATTTCGCCAAAATTTTAATATTACACATACTACTGACATCCCTCACCACCCACAAGGACAGGGTATCATTAAAAGGTTTAACAGATCACTCAAACAGATGCTACAAAAACAAGAACAAGTTTCCCTGTCTACCTCCCACTAAGTTCATATGGCTCTGTTCACCCTTTACTAAGTTCATATGGCTCTGTTCACCCTTTACTTTCTCTCCTTTGATGATAAGCAGCAAAGCCCTGCAATTAAACATTGGAAGCCATTAAAAGATGCTGGCTGTGCTCCATTAGTGCTATGGAAGGATCCTTTCCAAGAACTATAGAAAGGCTTCAGTCCCTGCTAACTATTGGGTGAGGGTGTGTTTGTGTGTTTCCACAGAAAGCTGATCAGCCAGTGTGGATTCCAGCCAGACATGTCAAGCCCTACACTGCCAACTGACAAGATGAAAAGGTTATTGCTCAATGAGGTCCTCTACAAGAGATCGCAACACCTCCCCAAGCTGAGTAATCAACCTCCAGTCTCATGGGAAGCCATAAATATGCTCTGTGATCCAATATAGAGCCTCACCCCTCCTGGAACACTAAAGCCATTTCCTGGACCCATGATGGTCATCCTCTTGTGTGTGGCACTGATGACTAATACCAAGCAAGTCAATCCTCCTTAGAACATGCAAGGCTCTTCCAGCGACTTAGATACCCATTAACCTCACTGGAGACTGGCAAGATTCCAATCCACTTCTCAACCTTATGCTCCCACTGTTGCAGCAATAGTGATCTCCTTGGTGGCCAAGCTTTCTGCTGTGGCTATTGCCTCTGTCACCCTTCATGATCAACTGGCTACAGCTGTGACCATCAGTCAACTTGCTTGAAACACTTTGCTCATGCTAGGCAATTTTGCCATGCTTTTCCAAAATTTGTGCCTGGCGATCCTTACCTTATGAACACAAACAGACATGTTGCTAAAAGACTTTGGGTGGTTAGGGACTAAAATAATGGGCCAATACCATGGTAATTTCACTGACATTTCTGTAACTCCCTACCTCTGTCAAAATTGTAATCAATACCAAAATCTGTCATAGCGTATTTGGGAAACTCAGGATCCCTTGTTTGTATGTAAGCTATCCCAATTGACATGTTAGAGCTTTAGATGTTGTTGCCCTAAACAATGTATGGGACACCATCTGGAATGGAGTACTTTCCAGGTGGGCTAAGTTGGGCTTTTGGGCTATGTCGCCTATACTTTCTCCCCTTATGTGCTAACAGAGTGTGGCTTAATTCTTTTATTCCTATTAAGTGTGCTACCCACAGATCACCAGTCAGATGGTGCTCTGAGATGAGGCTTTGGAGTCAAAGACAAAAGGGGGAAATGAAGGAGATGTTTAAGTCTGGTTGGGTCAAGTATGCTGCATGTATGGAGATGCCCAAAGGAGTTTGAGCATGCTCACTCCCATGTGTGAAAACTGGCCTATAACTGCTTAGGGGCCTCCCATTCCTCCTCTAGTCATGACTCCTTTGCTTGTCCAAGAGCTAACCATAAAAAATAAAAGGCTTGTGCCCCACCAATCAGCTACAGCCCTGTTGGCCCTATGCACCGCTAGCCATGCCCAGTTTCCTTGTTCTATGTAAGCCTGTGTAATTCTCAATAAGAGACAGAAATGTTCACCAACACCTCCCTGGAGTCTGTCTGGTGACTCTGCTCACTCATCCTCCTGGTCTGGGCCTCTGAACCTGATCCTAGGTCACATACCATCCAATGTCATGGACAGTTACACAAGAGCACTCAAATTATAGGCAGGTGTCACTTCACACAGCTAAAAATCTGTGGGTTTTGACAAAAACAGATGCAGATATATATCTCAGATGCAGATATGTACCCATCTCTGCACTATAATAATTGTATGTGGGGACAAGGGATTGTAGGGAGGGATGGGGATTGAAAAATGAGAATCAAGATGTGTCATGTACTATTACAAACCCCCAATACTGAATGCAATCAGGATGTATGTATAAAATGTACCAATAAAATAAATTATAGAAGCATAGTTTATTTGTCTGAAAAGTTCTCTAGGTGCATCGCCTTTTTATACAATCACTTCTGTTTGTACCAGACTTCAAACCTTTTCATTTATTGTCTGTTGTCTGCTTCACTTTAAGAAATTTTATATTAATAGCATAATGAAATATGCAGCTTTTGGAGTATGATTTCAGTCATAGTAAAATGTAAGTATGATTGATGCATATTTTTTAGGTAATTGCTAACATGTTCCTCTCTTTTGCTGAATAGAAGTTTACTGTATATAACCACAATATTTGCTTATTCATTCTTTTATCATAATTCACTTTTAAGCTTTCTAATAAAATTGATTTTATGGATACATTCTATATACACATCATGATTACACTTGACATTGATAAGCTGTGCCAGTACATGACACAACTAGATTTTCATTTTTTCTCATTTCTCTGCCCACCGCACAATCCTCTCACCCCTTTTGTTTTTGTTTTTATTTTTGTTTTGTGACAGTGTCTCACTTTGTAATGCAGCCTGACTGAATTCAATATGTAGCCCCAGGAGAGCCTCGAACTCACAGCAGTCTGCCTGCCTCTGCCTTCTGAGTGTTGGGATTATAGGTATGAGCCACAACACCTGGCACCTGCGCCATCTATAAATAAGTTTTGCTTCCATTTTTATAATCAGTTTTTTTCTTTCCCTTCTTTACTTATCCCTGCTTCCTTTTCCCCTTTGAAGATTTTTATTTCACAATATCTATCATACATTTTAGAATTCCTATATATCTTGGGTTTCTCATACCAGAGAAAAGATATGGATTTGTTTATTTTTGATAGTGGGGTATTAAAGTCTCCAACTACTGTTATATTAATGCTTTTCTGGCTTTTCATATCCATTAATATTTGTTCTATATGTATGGGGCACTATAATTTCATGCATAAATATTTTTGAATGGCATCTCTTTCCCTTGGTTTTTTCCCTATATGAGGATGTAGTATCCTTCATTGTCTCTCTTAATTAGTTTTGGTTTGAGGTCTAGTTTATCTGCAAATAAGATAGTCACCCCTGCATTTTTTGAAAAATTTTTAATCTTTATTGGTACATTACATATATGCATCATGATTGCACTCCATAATGGGGATTTGTACCAGTACAAGACACAACTTAATTCTCATTTTTTCCCATAGCCCTACCCACCCTACCACCCCTTTGTTCCCTTACTTTTTTGTTACAATCTCATAATTTTTCCCCCTTCACCCTATTTTACTTTGAGCATTTTCTATTTCACAATATATAACATACAATGCTAGGACTCATTTACATCTTTATTTTCTCATACCAGAGAAAAGATGCGATATGTACCTATCTGTGACCTATTTATTTCACTTATGAGGATATCCTCAAGGTATGTCCATTTAATTAGAAATGATTCAAACTTATTATTTTTTATGGCAGAGGAATACTCCATTGTGTAGAAGAACCAGAGCTTTTTTATCCAGTCTCCAGTTGATGGACACTGAGGTTGTTTCCAAGATGTAGCAATCAAAAATTGGGCTGCTATAAACATGGGTGCACATATGTCTCTGTGATATGAGTCTTTTAATTCTTGTGTGTATATATACCTAGCAGAGCAATGGCCAGGTCAAATGTGACCTCCAATTCTAGCTTTTTGAGGAATCTCCAAACTGATCTCCATAGGGGTTGTACGAGTCTACAGTCCCACCAACAGTGGAGAAGGGTTCCTTCTTCTCCGCAGCCTCGCCAACATTTGCCATTGGCTGAATCTGAAATGGCAGCCGTTCTATGTGGAGTGAGATGAAATCTCAATGTTGTTTTCATCTGCATCTCTCAAATGACTAATGATGTTGAGCATTTATTCCTATGCTTCTTAGCTGCTCTTACTTCTTCCTCTGAAAAATATCTGTTCATTTTAGATGCCCATTTTTGAATTGGGTCATTAAATTTGGGTGGGCTGATTTTTTTTAGCTCTTTATATATTCTAGATAGTAGCCCTTTATCTGAGGAACAGCTGGTAAAGATTTTTTCCCACATTGTTGGTTGCCTTTTTGCACTGTTAATGGTTTCCTTTGCTGTGCAGAAGATTTTTAAAAGAATGAGGTCCCATTTGTTGATTTTTTCAGCCAATTCCTGTGCTATAGAAGTTTTGTTCATGAAGTCTTTCCCTAAGCCAATGTCTTCAAGAGTTTTACCTAAACTGTTTTGTAGTAGGTTTAGAGTGTCTGTTTTAATATTTAGGTCTCTTATCCACTCTCATTTTAGCTTGGTACACGGTGAAAGAGTTAGATCTACTTTTAGTCTTTAGCAAGTTAAAACCCAGTTTTTCCAGCATCATTTGTTAAAGAGGCTATCTTTCCTGCATTGAGGATTTTTGGCTCTTTTGTCAAAGATGATGTGGCTCAGTGTATCTGGAGTAGTTTCTGGATCTTCTAGTCTACTCCATTGATCCTCAGGTCTGTTATTTTGCCAGTACCATGAAGTTTTTATCACGGTGGCTTTATAATATAATTTCAGGTTCATGGTTGTAATACCCCCTCCCCACCGTGTCCCTGTTGTTTAGAATTGCTTTGGCTATTCTAGGTCTTTTGTGGTTCCAGATGAAAGTTTGGATTTTTTTTCTCTAGATCTGTGAAATATGCTGTTGGGATTTCAATTGGGATTGCATTAAATGTGTAGTTTTGGGAGTATAATTTTGACAATATTGGATCTTCCTACCCAAGAGCAGGGTATGTCTTTCCATTTTCTGATAACATCTTTTATCTCCTTTTTCAGAGTGCTATAGTTTTCAGAGTAGAGGTCTTTTACCTCCTTTGTTAGATTGATTCCTAGGTATTTTATTTTTGGGGGTGCTATTGTGAAACACCCCTGCATTTTTGCAGTTTCCTGTCATATGGAGAATTGTTTTCCATCATTTTACCTTCAGTCTATGGCTCTCTTTCTGAATTAGTTGTGTTTCTTGTATGTGGTGTATTGTGGGATCTTTCTTCTTAATCCAGTCTGCCATCCATGTCTTTTAATTGGTGCATTGAGGGCATTGATATTAAGGGTCATGACTGCTACTGTTTATACCTGTCATGATGTTTTCCTGTTCTTGGCTCTTTTATTTTTTGTTCGTCCCTTCAGTTTCTTGCCGGGTTCAGTGGATTGACTCTGCTGGATTCCATGGGTTGTGACTGTTAATGTATTTTTCCAAGATATTCTGTTTTTTGTCTTAAAATTTTTTTTTTGAGAAAGTTCTCCCTTTTTTGTTCAGGCTGGTCCTTAACTCACTTTTTAGTCTAGGCTAGCCTTGAACTCAGAAATCCTTCTGTCTTTTCCTCCCAAGTTCTGGGATTACAGATGTGAGCCACCACACCTGGTATTATGGTATGTGGAACTGATTTTTGGTGGGCGTGAGTCACTACACCTGGCATCGCTGTATGTGATTACCAGGAATTGAACTCGGAACCTTGTGTTTGCAAGGCAGATTTCAGAATCACTGACATAAATCCTCAGTGAAAATTATTCTTTTTATTGACTATAATGCTATCCTCTAAGTCTGAAATACTGTCTTCGCCTTCATTCATCCTACTTAACAAGCATTCATTGGAGTTTTTAACACTTGAAACTCTTTTTGAAGCTGTTTAACACATCCCATTGCTTTTGCTATCTCAGATTTTATCATGTTCCTGAATTCTTCTCTAGTGTTATTAAATATACCTCTCACTATGGACAGTATCTCTGTTTTTATCTCAGGATTATTTGTGATTTCCATTTTAGTAGATCTGCTTTTGTTACTATCTCAGAGTGTGCTGGTGATTTAACACCAGTTTGCTCTATTTCTGTTTTCCCTGGACTCTCCTCTGATCATGATATTTGCACTTGGATTTTTGAATTTTTTCTCATTTCTATCCCTTTGTCATTGCTGATGCTATTGGTGTAATTCCTCATCTGCTCTCTAGGCAATGTTTGTTGCAAGTCTCTTTCTTCCTAATATTTAGATCCCTTAGAAGATGGCTACTTCCTGGGTTATTCTCTTTGGAACTGTAATAGCCCCTAAGTACTCTCACTTCTGGCACAGTGTAGGAGGAATTTGAGCAGAAAAAAATCACATATCTATTTTGACATAATACAACTGATATCATCGATAGTATCAAACACAGCACAGGCACAGGCAATGATAAACTTTCTCAACTTCTATCCTGACACCTTTAATCTCATGAGTTACTTCTGTAACCATACGCCAAAATTTAGAAGTAACCATAAGTGTGTTTACAATATTCAGGTCTTTCAATATAGCAGCACTGCCCTTTCAAAATAAAATGCCACTGGAGTGTTGGGGAGGTAGAGAGAGAGGAGGAAAGGGAGAGATTAGAAATTGGGTCGGAGGATCTATAGAAATCACATAGACATTGGAAATCTTATAGATGTGATAGTACGGCAGAAATAAAGGGGATAAATATAAGAGAGAACTGATGAGGATCAGCAGGACTACTCCAAGCATTCTTCCCCTTCCTATAATAATACAGAAGGAAGAGTAATTGGGAAAGATTGAAACCCTTTAACTTCTAGGTACTGATTTCTACTCAAAGACAAGAAAGGATTAAAGAACAAGAGGAGAATAGGGATAACTAACAACAGCACAAAAGCAGGAGGAGACTATTTTCCCTCTTCTGTGAAAATGAGAGCAGTTGAGAGGATAAAAACCCTAACATGGGACTGATTTGACAAAATCAGAGTAGAGAAATGAAAAAAGAAAGTTAGGTCACAAAAAAGAAAAGGAACAACAACAACAAAACAAAGCTTAAAATACCATGAAAATGACTTCACAGTGTGGGTCTCTTGTCTCTTGTAGGTGGTATGGGCAGTAGCACACAGAACAAAGTTGATTAGTCACAGGGAGACAGCCATTATCTCTTGTCTAGGTTATGAGTATAATGTCTGAGTTGAGCTCAATGAGCTCATACAGCACTGAATTCTGTAAGAATCCTGGATGTGTATATGTAATGTACCAATAAAGATTTCAATTAAAAAAAAAAAGAATCCTGGATCTTACAGGTGGAACTGATTCCACCCACTCACTTATGAAAGTAGTCAACAGGATTCCTTTACTCTTCCAGTGCATGTTTTTTCAACATGGTAGACTGTATGGAAGATTCACTGATTGTCTATGTCTATGTCTTAGTACTGGTGCCACACTTTTTATTTGTCCACAGACAAGTAAGTGTCATCTCTGGAAGCTCTTCCCTGGGCAACAGTCATGTCCAGTTTGTCCCACAAGGAAATGGAGATTCCAAAGCCTTCTCTTCTCACCCCAAACTAGCCCATAAGGTAATGGAGGTACTGCAGGTTTCTGTTCTGGCCCTAATGACAGGAAAGCTGCTGGCTGGGATCCTCCTTGATAGAATTCAATGTGAGACTCTAGCCACTGCACTTACTTATTTTTATAGTTTACAAGCTATAGCCATTTGAAGAATTGCTATAAATATGTAAATACAATTTTTCTCTGGGAATCAGTTTGCAGATATTTGATGTGTGGTGTAGAAATATAATTGCTAGATCAAATGATAATTATATATTAATAAATAAACTACAGCACACATTGGGGAATGTGTTGTGCCATTGAGGCTTCCACTGACAGTTATAGTTCATTCAAATGACAGAATAATTAGCATCTAATTGTACTTTTAATTTAGTTTATCAATGACATGTGGTGTTAAACAATATCTTTACATCAGAATACCTTGATTTGAAGTAGCTTTATGTGTGCTATACATTCCTAATTGTTTGTTTGTGGAGAGCGACAACAATGATAAGCAAAAGCTGACTTGAAACCTCCAAATTCTGTGCAGGTGTTTACCTTTTGCTAAATACTGACTGATAACAAGAAGTAATTAAGACCAAAAGTTGGGTGGTAAATAGAAGCAGGTGTGGGCAGATGAAGGTCATGGCAAAGGAATGCTCCTTGTTAAGCTTGCTGTATAAAAGGCCGAAAGAAAATAAACTCGGTGCATTCAGCACTGAGAGCTCAGCTTGCTGGGGACCTCCTGACTCTATCTTTGTCCTTCCTTTTTTTTTCTCAATCCCCACTCCCCCATTCAGGGACTGTTGAACAGGTGACAGCTGGCTCCATCACATTTGTTCTATTATTTTTCTTTTTTTTTGAGACAGGGTCTTACTTTTGTAGTTCAGGCTGGCCCTGAGCTGAGCCTTGAACTCACAGCACTTCTCCCACCTCTGCCTCCCCAGAGCTGGGATTACAGGCATGAGCCACTACACCCACCACTGTGATATGTGGTACTGATTCTGGTGGGCATGGGTCTCCATGCCCAGTATTGTTTTATGTTGTAACTTGGGATTGAACCTGGGTCCTTGCACTTGTAAGGCAGGCACCAGAACCACTGAGCTAAATACCTGGCCCATTTGTTCTATTCTTGATACTTTAATATTTGCACAGTATCTGTTATGACAACTGAAAAAATACTTTCATTTGGTTAAAAATAAGATTTATTGGGTATTTTGTCAAAGGTAAAATTTAGAAATTATGTCTAACTGAATCTAAATCAAAATTACCTGCTCATATCTCCCACTTTTAATTTCCTTAGTCACACATCTATAAACAAAATTCTAATATCAAAATATAAAGGGTAATATTACTAAGTTATAGTGGAAAATGGTTTTAGAATTTTTCTCATAATAACTGATTTGAAATATTGAGTGACACTACGCTATTACTTATGTGAAATAACTGGATAGTATTTCTTTTTGAGTTCTTGGAAGCATATTTTCATGGCAGTACTAACCATGATAGGTAGTCTTGCATGTCTATGATCACATTTCAATTTTTCCTTTTATTCACAGATACACTACTTGTCAAGGAAATATAATACTAGGACTTCTGAAAATAATGCTGAAACTCTTAATAGCAGAGCAGCACATAGTATTACCTATCTGAGTCCATGTGAGGTACATTTTTTTCCTTTGGAAAAATCAAAAATTAATTTATATCTTTATAAATCAATCTTTAAATAACTATTTGGAACATATTTACTGTAATTTGAAACTTGAAAAAACACCTTGGGATACTTGAAAACTTTGTCTCTTTATTTTAAAATTAAAAAGAGAATAATTTCCACATTATACTTAAAATGATTGAAAATATTAACATAATAGAAACATTAACCATTTGGAACATTTTACAGTTGAGTGTTACTCATATTGTATTGAAAACCATCACTACCATCTATCCCTGCACTCTTTCATCTCCCTGAACACAAACTGTATCCATCAAACAAGACCTTCCAGTGCCCCCTTTGATGACCACCTGGAATATCATTCTATTTCCTATGTCTATTAGTTGTACTACTCTTAAACTGAATTCTCATACATAGATTTTGGAATTGACTAATTTCAGCTTTGTAGCTTCAAGCAGCATCTACACTGTGCTACGTCTTTTCACTGCTAAGTCTGAGTAATATGTCAATGTGTTCAAAACTTATATTTGGCTTATACATTCTTTTAACTATAGACATTCAGATGTTTCAAACTTTGATTCTTGTAAGTCATAGTGTCATGAGCCCTTGTACACTAAGGAGTGATTGCTTTCATGAATCATTTTGGGGTGTGTGTGTGTGTGTGTGTGTGTGTGTGTGTGTGTGTATTTGCACACTCATGTATATTTTTGGCCCACATGATTATATATGCTAATAAATATATTTATGTGTAGTTTTGTAAAATATAGATACATGATGCAATTGAATGATTAAAAAGATAATACAAACTATCAAATATTGAAAAAAATGTAGGTTACACCAGACTGAAAAATGAAAGCCACCTGTAGGTCTGCATGGTGGAGACAGTGAAAAATATAAAACCTTTGTTATATTTCAGAGAAAGATGAGGTACAATTACCTTTTATATCATGGTTATCCATATCTATCAAAACACATATAGCATGGGCCGGGGAGTTAGCTCAGTGGTTCCGGCGCCTGTCTCGCAAGCGCAAGGGCCCGGGTTCGATTCCCGGTAACCACATAACAATACTGGGCGTGGAGACCCACACCCAGCAGCAACCAGTACCACATACCACAGTGCAGGGCGTGGTGGCTCACGCCTGTGATCCCAGCACTTGGGAGGCAGAGGCAGGAGGATTGTGATGTGAGTTTGAGGCTGAGCTCAGAGCCAGCCTGAACCACAAAGCGAGACCCTGTCTCAAAAAAAAAAAAAAAAAAAACCACACATATAGCATAAAAGACTCCTTATGATACTCTATCCACATCAAGAACATGATTAATCATTGTGTGACTGGGTGTTCTGTGCAACAAATCCTACTCTTGAAGCTTGTGCATTGGCTTATTTTAAGCAAAATTACCTCTCACTCATAACCACAAACTTAGTGTGTTCTACACATGATTCTCAAAAAAATTAATGATACGATTTTCACTACTGATGAACATCAAAGGACTGAATGTGGCATAGCCATGAGCTGTAAGAATTTGGATACAATAAATGACTTCATTACTATTCAATACAGTTCTTGAGTGAGATATAATGTCTAAACTGCTCAAAACCACAAAGCAACACAGAAGCAGCAGAATGGTCCTAGTGGCCCTTTGCTCTGGGGATGATTTTGGAGAAATCTTGGGGCTGTGAAGATGCTGGGATTGTTTCTTATGCCTGCACAAGAGAATCACTATGTATACACCTGAGTGGGACACTAGCACAATAAAGAATGCATCCCTGAAAGTCAATAGTATCAAAAGTAAATGCTGCAGTAAATAATGCATAGTTAAAAGAGAACAGGACTCAGTGACATACAAAATATTTTCTGAAGTAAAATTAGGAGTAGCAACAATATTGATTACAAGATGACTGTTAGTGGATGCATGTAACACCCAGATGACAAGAAGAAAATGTAAATTGTCACAAGAGCTATTGTATTTGAACTTTGCTAGAAAAAAGTTTCTGGGACTGAGTGTGATAGCCTGGAGGACACTCAGCTGACAGGTGATACAAATTGAGAGACCTCTCATTGCCCTGTACAAGTAGATAACTGATTTACATGCTATATCATCCCAAAAGTTTGCTTGAGAGGTAAAAATGTCTGTAATTATGACACCTTTGATTAACAGCATCACTAGGTGGCTTAGGGCCAACAGGCCAATAGGCAGGTCAATGAGTTTGCACCTGTGCCCTACAATGAACAAGGAGACATGGAAGAGAAGGAGGATGGCATTGCCTGAGGCCCCAATGATAATCTGAGAATAAAAGGTGACCCTCATGTTAATGTTACTGAACAATTTGTTGTTTGTATTCATCTTATATGGAAAGATATGTATAGTGAATGTCTGGAGAAAAAAGCAAGAAATCTGTATTACAAATAGAAGCCTCCTCAACCAATAGCAGCTGTCACAGCTGTTAAAAAGACAATGAGTAGATCTTCCCACTGCATTCATTTTACACTTAAATCCTCTGTTCTCCATCAGAGCATGGGAAAACCACTCCCATTCTGTCCATATCTCAGCATTTCACAATCATGTCTGTAATATGCTTGCCACATCTGCATGCATGCAAGGCTTTCATTTGGACCCTATCACAGATTAGACATACATGGGGTTATTTTATTACATTGTTTGGATTTTCTGTTTTGCTTTTTTTTGCCAGACCAAATATTCTTTACATGTGAAGAACTCAAATGTTAGTGAGGGTAAATAGTGAGACCAAACTTCTATGTTCTACCTTTTGCACTAAGTGTAGCCTTGATATTCTGTAAGGCTGAAGTTCAACCATTTATTGTATCAAATAAGTAAATTGTAATGCCTCGATCTTGGATGTTTATGCAATGTTTGCAACTGATGTGCATGTACCCAATATGGATGTGTTTCTGGCATGTAATGATGTCTTTATAAATGTTGGCAGTATTTAAATTAGCATGTACTTACAGAGACATGCTACTGGGTAGAATTAATGCAGATCTTTCAGTAATTGGTGTGCTGTGTCCTTACATGGAACAAATAAGTCAACAAATAGCCAGAATAGTTCAAAATTTGAATAAGCTTTCTTCAGAGAACACTTATGCAATTTTAGAACATTTGTTTGAATATTCCAGTATAGTTACACATCTCATGTGTTTTTCTTATTGATCAAATAAGTCATCTATATTTGATTAGATACAATATAGCAATGAACATATTCCAATTCTTTTCTCTTCAAGCATTTGAAATAGGGATGATAACCAGAGCCATAATTAGTACATTCTGGTAATTCTGTTTTATTGTTTTAATAGGGGATGAGTATCCAACACCATCCTGAAAGATCAACTTTGTAGGAATCCAAGCTTTCATGTCTCCATTTTGTAAGCAGTAATAATTCTCCACACTTTCCAGTCTGAAACCTAAAACTGATTCAAGCCTAAAATTGATGAATGACCTAATAGTAGTGTATTTTTTTGCAAAATATACATTTTTATTTGAGCTTTATTATTACCATAAGTTTACCCTAATACTGTAAAGATCTTTCCAGTGACATAATAAAAATAATCGTAATGTGAAAATCAAAGATATAAAGCTAAATTATTTTACAGCTATTAGGAATACATGCTTCTGTAATGTAAGATGCAAAGTGAAAGCAGAAATATTAAACATCAATGATGATGAGAAAATATTTAGGAATTCAAAGGTGTGGTGAAAATTACTTAAAACTTTTGTAAAGTAATTTTTGTGATATACAAAATATGTAACATTATGAAAAAAAATGTTATGCTTCGTACGACTAGTTGCCCCTGGAGTCTGCACAGTCAACCAATCATTCTTTGGGATTAGTGAATTATTATTCCTACATTGTAAATTTTTCTATATAACATATGTGCTTGTTTTTCTATTTATATTCTCAGTGAACACAAGTCAGTGAGGGGAGGAAGAAAGTAAATTCAATTTGAGCAGTTAGTGACCACGTAAAATGATACTTTTCATTCATTCAGCACACTTGGGTTGTTTCATAATAGTACAAAAGACATGTAAAATATTAGTCAGTGATCCATTTGTCTCTATCTTTTTCCAGCATACATGTGCACTAAGTTACCACTCTAAGAATTCTTCTGTGAATGTTATGAACTTGGAAAGTCTAAGCCTGTTTTTACGTATTTATTTCATATGAATAAATCTTACACTACTATAATTTTAAAGGAATAAGTGCAAATATATGTATACTAACATTTTATAGTTAACATGTAAAAATTGTTCAAAAATAATTATTTCATGTCCTTTCTGTAAAATATAAGTTTTGCTTGTATTTAATTCATTTACACTTATGAGCCTTCTAAAGCCAGAGGTGTGTAAACTGTTCAAGACATGTGTTTTGCTCATGTCTACATCTGGGTACTTTAAACCTAATTTTCAGCATGATTTTAAAGAGTACTAGTCTATAATCATAAACGTTTTAGGAAAGTGAAGAGTGAACAAATGTCACGAGTTAGCAACAATATTGGGGAAGTGATGAGGTCAGTTGACCATTGCATTTTACTTATTAGAAAATCTCTTTTACAGAAAATAAAATTTCTCAGGAGCAACAGGA
The DNA here is from genome assembly GCA_004026965.1 of Petromus typicus. Lineage (NCBI taxonomy): Eukaryota > Metazoa > Chordata > Mammalia > Rodentia > Petromuridae > Petromus > Petromus typicus. Next base: position 13,617 of record PVIR01014298.1, on the reverse strand, counting down.
AAAATTAACTTATTTTTTATACAAAATATTCCATGGAAATTGATAGAATTTTACATAATCAGGCCTGCTACCATACCTTCCTCCAGTGTGTGCCTAGAGAGAACACAGAAAATATTTTACTCATGTTATTACACAAATATTGCATGTTACTCAACTGTGTTAAGTCTACCAATCAACACATATAGTTTAAATTATTTAAGTATTGCATAATAAACTCCATTAAGAAAGATATATGGTAAATTCAAAAGACAATATAGAAGAGAGCAGTTCAGTGAATGTAAATCCCATATAAAAATAAGTCAAAGGAGATCCTCGAGAGTGATCTTTAAGGTGACTCATCATGATTAGACAGCATGGTCTAGGATATGGGTAGCAAGCGTATGGCATGTTGTAACATTGGGTTCTTTGAATCCTCAAAACCTTCAAAAGATTCACCTTCACTGGAGTAGGAGATCAGAACACAGAACAAAAGTTCTATTCTTGACAGAAATATTGAGGAGGACCTCTTAAAACATGGCTTTTAGGAGTGAGTCTGCTGAGAAGAATCTTGAATGGCCTAGTGTACCATGCAATAGAACTGAATTTGACAAATTGGGAAAGGCTACCTTCAGAGGCACTTGACTTTCTAAAAATAAGCACAGAACCCAGGGAAAGTAATACAAATTTCTGAAGGAAGTCTCATGCAGACAGGCCACACTGAAGGAGAAAAGGAAAAGCCACGTGAGGAGATGAGAAAACAAACAAACAAAAAACATGGAATAAGAATTCACAGAGAGAAATCTGAACATTCATTTGTGAAAAAATGATAGTGAAGCCTGTGTTCCTGTCAGGAGAAAGATAACAGTAAAGATGATGGTAATTAATAAAAGGAAATAGTGCTTATGTAGATAGGTGGTGGGAGGTTGTAGGGAGGGTAGAGGATTGGGAAAAAAACAAGAATTCCATTGTTTGATACACTGGTACAAATCCTCAATGTTGTATGTGAAGATGATGTGCATATATAATTTATCAATAAAGATTTAAATTTTAAAAATATATATTAATTAGAGTCAGCTCATAATTCCACTGAACTTTGAATTATCCTGCAATTACCAAATCATGCAAAACACTCTAAGATAGAATATTTGTCAAATGGCCTTCCAAACTAGGGATTAAAGTTCATGAAAGTGAGCAGGAACATATGGTCTAGATGGATGTGGGGTAGAGAGGATGGGAAAGGTCTCTGCACACTCCAATAATTGAGTGCTTGTGACCCTATGGATGGACAGATTTCACAGTGAATGAAGAATTCTTCTGACTTTAAAGTTTTAGGTAAATCTTCCTATCTCTCAGCACTGGAGGGATGTATAAACTACATGATTTCTATCTAGTATTTTATGTGAACTACTAGATGATCTGGGAACTTAAATCTGCTTCATGCGAGGAAGTTTGAGAATGAGGAAAGTTTGCAGCACATTCTAACTTGTAACACTATTTCATGTGCACAATTGAAAGTCACTAGTAGAAGTGCTCCTGGACCTGTTTTTTCCTTAATATCCATATGTGTGCTGTTTTCACAGCTACTCCAAAATGTATGATCTCCAGGAACTACACACAAAAAACACCTCGAGAATTTGGCCTTTTTTTTTTTTTTTTTTTTTTTAGTTTTTGTCAATTAAAAAAGCTGGCAAGAATAGCTCATTTTTGGGGCCGGGGAGTTAGCTCAGTGGTTCTGGCGCCTGTCTTGCAAGCGCAAGGACCCGGGTTCGATCCCCGGTAACCACATACCATACTGGGCGTGGAGACTCACCCCAGCAGCAGCCAGTACCACATACCACAGTGCCGGGCGTGGTGGCTCACGCCTGTAATCCCAGCACTCGGGAGGCAGAGGCAGGAGGATTGTGATGTGAGTTTGAGGCTGAGCTGAGGGCCAGCCTGAACCACAAAGCGAGACCCTGTCTCCAAAAACCAAAAAAAAAAGAATAGCTCATTTTTCCCACTGCAGATAGAATACATTTATTAACAATATTTAAAATAACCCTCCACAAACATGAGGTAAACGTGGAGTTTTTATAAAGTGAGGAAACAGAAGTCCCAAAGGAGTTTCTCTTAGACACTCAGCTCTCATTACTAGGATCACTAAATGTCCAGCAGATAAATTTGATTTTCTGAATAAAAGTCAAACTGATTTTTTTTTAAAGTCACAGGATTTCTTCATAAACAGATTGTGAGTGTTTTTGCTTTTCCACCTTATTCTTTGTGTTATAGGCACAAGCATGGTAATTAGAATATCAGTTATGCTTTCATATTAACAACATGAAAAGTTATAGTCTCTGAAGGTAAACTGCTTGAAAAGACATAGTCTGCAAACAGTCTGTAAAGACCAGGGATTTAGGTCAAGTGTGCCAACGTTAAGAATATTGTGAAAGCAAAACACAGAGAAAAGAGCATGATGGTCTTCATATGCCCTAAATATTCCTCACACACATAATGTATTTTTTTCAATTCTGTCATTGCATAAATGGAAAGGTTTATTTTAAAATTAGTAATACATAGACAAAATATTAACGTGAACAAAAATTTATCTCTCCAGATCTTGGTAATTGTATATTTACTTTTCAGGAACCTAAAAGGGAAAGAAACTCAGTCTTGCCATTTAAGAATAATTTATGCACTTGCAAATTTATCATATCCCTCATCTCCTCTGACATGACCTATCATGTAGAGCACAGGCTACCAGTGACACCAGCTATCAATAAATGGTCAAATAAAATAAGGAAAGAAAATGTGATGTGAGAAAATTTGATAGCCGGTGCTTTACAAATATGAGTTTTGTCTCTCTGAGATGAAGTGTTGCATGTAGAATATTATTTCCTTGTAAATATTCTAAAAATAATTTTAAAATTCCAAAAGTATAGGAGTAATTTACATCAACAAAAATTATATATGACTTACCAAGATGACAGAAAAATGTGAATATGTTAGAAGAGTATAAGGCTAAGAGGTATACATTTTCCTCTTGTTGGAATAAAAAATACATTAAAACTGTCAGTAACTGTTTCATGAATATATATATACAGCTACTCAGTAAAGATAATTGAATTCAGATGAACAAATGCAAAATTAAAATGATTGATTTTTTAATAATACTGACTAATTTTGTAAGCCAGATGACTACACGACTGTACCTGTAAAGAATTAATTTACCATAGTTGTATAAAAATCCTTCTGGATCCCAAGTAGGACTTTTAGGACTGGAAATTTTTTTTCTCCAGTTATAAAATGTCTTATTAAGAGGGCTAATTTGCCTTCTCCTCAGCCTGCCTAAGACCTTACCTGCCCATTGACTCTGCAGCAATGGATACAGAGGCACTTACCAGGTCAACCTGGTGGGGGAGGAGTCAAGATGCCTCGGAAGAGCCTGCCAAGGTTAAGAATTGGGAGTCTTAAATCATCTCTCTGCAGGACTGTAGTTTGAGTGTCTCTAAAAAAGTGAGAAGATAACTTCTGAGAGGACAGAACTCCAAGGCCTCAATGGAATAATTTCTCTAACTTTACTCTAATTTACTCTTCAGGGACAAGAGCAAGCTAGGGAATGCTATGCTCAAACATTTCCCCTAAGTGTCCTTAACACATCTGCATGTGGGACTCCTAAGAGCTTCAACATGTAGATAATCTCAAACATCTCATTTTTGATCCATTGACCATGATGAGCTCTCTCTTCCTGAAATCTGTTGTCATAGGAGTCACATGTTTCTCTGTCATGTTGCTTTTAAATGCCATGGTTTGAAAAATCTCAATTTCAGCATACAAATTATGAGTGAAATGTAAAAATAAAAGTTAAAAGAGAATTAAAAATGGGCCGGGGAGTTAGCTCAGTGGTTCCGGCGCCTGTCTTGCAAGCGCAAGGGCCCGGGTTCGATTCCCCGGTAACCACATAACAATACTGGATGTGGAGACCCACACCCAGCAGCAACCAGTACCACATACCACAGTGCCGGGCATGGTGGCTCACGCCTGCGATCCCAGCACTTGGGAGGCAGAGGCAGGAGGATTGTGATGTGAGTTTGAGGCTGAGCTCAGAGCCAGCCTGAACCACAAAGCGAGACCCTGTCTCAAAAAACCTAAAAAAAAAAAAGAGAGAGAGAATTAAAAATGAAAACATACAGGCAGAGCCAGCTGTGAGGTGGAAATAATCAGAGACACTTTGAATTTAAGGCAGAGCAGAGCTGGACTCCACTCTGTGAAGAAGTACTAGAGGGAAGTAAGAAAATAAAAATGATATAAAATTATGTTTCAGCCTCCTCCATACTTCATATAATATTAATAGCAGATGTTAACTGTTGTGACCAAGAAAAAGATTAGGAAATAGTGTCAAAAATTTAGAAAAAGTTAGTAATATTTCAAGTATTGGAATTAGAAAGTAGTACTTCAAGATGTAGCAATCACAACAACCCAAATGTCCATCCACTGGAGACTGGATAAAAAAGCTGTAGTTCTTCTACAGAATGCAGTATTACTCTGCCATAAAAAATGATAAGTTTGAATCATTTCTACTTAAATGGATATACCTTGAGGATATCCTCATAAGTGAAATAAATAGGGCACAGATAGTTACATATCGCATCTTTTCGCTGGTATGAGAAAATAAAGATGTAAATGAGTCCTAGCATTGTATGTTATATATTGTGAAATAGAAAATGCTCAATGTAAAATAAGATGAAAGCGGACAATGTTGAGATTGTAACAAAAAAGTAAGGAAACAAATTTTATGTATATGGGGGGGTAGGGTGAGTAGGGCTATGGGAAAAAATGAGAATTAAGTTGTGTCTTATACTGGTACAAATCCCCATTATGGAGTGCAATCATGATGTGTATATTTAATGTACCAATAAAGATTTAAAAAAAGAAAGTAGTACTTCATAACTACTAGCATAATGAATTAAAAATTAATCCAGATATTATATGAAGATTGAAATTTCAGCTGTTTCCTTAGGGCATTAGAATCATGAAAGGAATTAAATGCAAATACATGAATTTTAAGCTATACTGTCTAAAATTCAATATTTCACATGTATGAGCCTGAAAAAAATTGACCTGTGGAAATGAAAACAATGTTACTATTCAAAAGTGGTTATTACCTGTTTACATTTACAGACAGAAATAAGCAAAAAGTGTTTAACATAATAACTATGTTTATATAACTACATTATGTTTAACATAATAACTAAGATCATACGTTATTGGCTAAGAAATCTAATATATATGTACTTCGGTACTGCTCATCGGGGGAGAAGGCAGCCCACAGGCTGTTGTGCTGGGGGAGATGCATCTTTCTGTCCAACCTTTCTTTCATCTTGTCACACTTCCGTCCTTCAGCACTGGCCCTCTCCATGGTACACTCCCTAGTCACTCAGGTGTCACCTGGCTCCTGCTCCACATGCACACACATCCCCTGTCCAGGGTGACTCTGGATGACTGTGCTAGCAGGTCTGTTTGATTTTAGCTGCTCAATTTACTGACTGCAGAATAGCTCTCTGAAGAAGGTGAGGGGACATAAATATATAATCCTCTTCCACTATGAGCTTCCTGCGAGACTTTAAGCCAATTAATCCACCTCTCTACACTGAGTTTCTCTCAATGCAAAGGGGAAAATATATACTTTTTCTAATTCTGTGATTTAAATGCACAGTGATGCCTGAGTCCTGTGTTCAATGAATATGAAACTCTGGAGAGTTTGTCTCAGGCATTGCATTTACTTCAAGCTTTCAGGCATATTTTAAGATGTAACCACAGTATACAATGCTTATTGAAAGCCATTAACTCTGGAGTAGATCAGCATGGGTAGAAGTGTGGTTACATTCTGTATTTATGGATCTTGAGCAGAATTTTCAGGTTCTCAAATACACTATTTACTTCTCTGTATCATGGATGAGATAGTATTCCTTTCTCAGCATAAAACAATAATTAGAAAAATGAAAAGGAATGTGTTTTGTGCACAGTGAGTGCTTCCTAAGTAACCCAGGGTGGGCTGACCTTTTGTGTTCACTTCATTACTGGACACATGACCAGTTTGTCTGTGTATAACCCATGCAGGCAATGCCAATCAAGATCTGTTAGTAAGTGTCACTGTTACTATGACGAACTTGGTTTCTATGAAGAAATATTATAAAGATAGTCTTTTGACTATCTTTAGACTTTTGACTTTCTCGAAAGAGTTTGAAGTGGGTGGCAACTATCACTATATTCTAACAAGATATACGTAGATGCATTTTTCCCATTCCCTGGCAGTTTTCCTGAGATGGATGGAAGCATGGAGAACAATTGCTTTAGGCCTGATGGTGTGGTTTTGCCTGCATCTGTTATTTTTACATCCAGGTGACAGAAAAAACATTCATTGTTTAGGGGCACTGCATTCCATTCAAAGGAAAAAATGTACACTGCATTTCCTCATTTTCTGACTTTCTGGTCTCAACCAAGAAAATTTATTTTCAAAATGTGCCATTTATTTTCTGCCCTAGGCAATCATAGGTAAAAGTCAGACAATTGGCTCTCATTTCTTACCAAAATTTCTTTAATTCAGTGTGGGAGATCGTATAATCCTCCCCATCTTTTTGGTTATCATTAAATAGATCAACTTCCACAATGAAAATGGAGACCTAGCCTGGTCTTTTGGCAAAACATAAGTCAAAACGGCATACCTGAAGGGTGAATTTTCCGCAAAGATAACTTGCCTATGTCAGGAAAATTTAAGAATGATTGAAATTATGTTTGCTTTATCTTACCTTTTAAACTTTCCTTTTTTAGTTTACATTGTCCTTTCCTCAATAAATTAGTTCTCCAGGTCAGTCCCCTTGGTCTTCCATCCAAAAAGTAAACACTCTCCTTTCCATATAGCCAAAGACACTGAAATCAATATGTGAAATCCCGTCTCCACTCCCATATTTAGTGTAGTATCACAAGGGATACAAACGGAAGAACCTAAGTGACTATCCGCTGCTGGATGAATAAAGATAACGTGACACATATATACAACAGAAGACGGAAATTTTGTGTATAAAGCAGGAAATTTCGTTGCTTGAAACAATACGGATGGAACTGGAGATCATTAGGTTAAAAAAAGTCAGGTACCTTATGATAAATAACCTGACTTATTGAAACTAAAGTACTTGATCTCTTGTGAGTTGGGAATACAGTGCTGCTTTTTGGAGGCTGAAGTCTCTAGGGATATGTGAGGATGAGGAAAAGATTATTGGTGAGTGCTTCATATAGATATAATCAGGATGCTGTGAGTTATGCCGGCAAAGTGTAATCACCATCTGATCAAAAGTTATTGTACATTTCAAATAGCTTTTGAAAGTTTTCATCACAATAATGATACATGTTTGACAACAAGAATATGTTTTACCTGACAACCATTACTGAGCATATACATGGTAGATCTTGCATCTTACCCCACTAATGTGCACAAGGTTTATATTTTCTTTTTCAATTAAATATTGCAAAACAAAAGAAGTGAGAGGCAAAGTAATCAAGCAAACATAATTTTTCTAAACAAGTTGATGTTATAACATGAAAAAACAAAGTTTACTGTTATGAAAATAATGAGATAATTTTGCTCCTATTGCAAAATCTTATGATCATATTATATTGGATATGCTTTCATTGCTACTGTAAAAACAAATTGACATCATCCTTTTGGAAAGAAATTTGACAATGTGTAACGAAATTACATAGAATTTAACTATTGACATACTAATCACATTTCTAAGAATCTCCTCTGAGTATACGCTTCTCAAACATAAAATATATTGAGTATATAAATATATTTTATATACAAAGGCTGTTAATTTTTCAACATTTGTCTTGTATTTTTGTATACTACCAAATTTGGTGATTAAGTCTAGCAGTCATGTGGCTGAGGTTTCAGATTTTAATATATAAGGGATCATGTAATCAGCAAATATTACCAGCTTGACTTCTTTTCTTATCTTTATTCTTTTCATTTCTTTCTCTTCTCTAATTGCTGTAGCTAATGTTTCCAGAACTATATTGAACAGGACTTGTGATAGTGGACATTCTTGTCTTGTTACTGATCTTAGTGTGAAAGTTGACCATTAAATACGATGCCAGCTGTTGCTTTCTCTTAGATAGCTTTTATTAGTTTGATAAAAGTTCATCTATTCCATTCCAGTTTTGTGTAGGGCTTTGATCATGAATGGGTGTTGGATTTTGCCAAACACTATTTTTTTTTTACATCTATTGAGATGAGCATATGATTTTTGCCCTTCAGATCACTATGCCTTAGAAAGAGGAAAAATCACTGGGGAAAAGTAGGAAACAACAGAAATAATAAAAATGAAGAGAATGTAGGGGTCACTGACAGGAATGGAACACATGATGGACAAAAAGTTTTAAAATAGTAATATTTGAAAAAGGATTGTTATTAGTTTCATACCACCGCATACACTTACCATCCTATTTATGATAATTGTATTATATGTTGTTAAAAGTAATAATAATGAGAAGGAATATAATATTTTGTGAGTATTTGGATGTTCTCCTGTAAAGTCTAAAGTTACTCTGTGGTAACTTTATGATACCACAATATCAGTGAATATGCAAATATTCACTCTGTGGTGAATAAAAACAGACAAAGAAATAAATAAGAGCCCCTAAGTAACCATATGATGCAACATTACTACTAGACACTTCATGGAGCTCCAGAATGGCTCCCAATCATCACTGCTTTCTAGTATTTACATATTGAATAAAAATATTCAATTTATATATTGAATAAAAGCTATATTGAGTGACTTTTCTCAACTAGCAGAGTACAATAAAAATGAAAGGATCCCATTTCTGATATTTTTTGTGAGACCAACTTCTTAAGCACACTTTAGACATACATTATGATCCTATTCATTATTGGGAAATTATGCCTCTGTGATATATTTTCATTATCATTTACCCATTTTTCTTCCCTTCACTCTCTCCACATGTATAAGCTTTCTTTCCATTCCTTCTTTTACTATCAAATTCATTCTTTCCTTTCCTCACTTTCCTCTAAACAAATCCATTGTTTCACTTTTAATATTTTATTCCTATTTCACATTACCTGTCATACATTTCTGACCTTATTTACACCTTCAGTTTCACACACTAGAGAAATGATGTGGTATTTTCATGTTAGTGTCCTGTTTATTTCATTTATGGGTATCATCTTGAAGAGCATCAATTTAGCTATAAATAATCTCTGTTATTCTTTATGTCTGAGTAATATTCCATTTAATTTTTAAAAAACACATTTTTATTTAATCTCTTACCCCATTAATGTGCTGAATGCAATGATGCTGTGTACTCATAGTGTACCAATAAATATTTGCATATAAAAATAAATTTTAAAATAGAATTCAAGCAATAACAAATGCTGTTGATGGGTATCTTGACTGTGTCCAAGATTTAGCTATTTCAACCCATTTTGATATAAACATAAGTGCATATATGTCACTGTAGTATGATGCTTTTACTTCTTTAACTAATATACCCAGCAGGGAAAAAAGATGGTCAAATGGGACCTCTAATCTTAGGTTTTTGGGGAATTTCCACACTGAGTTCCAAAATGGTTGCACCAGTCTACAACTTACTATGAGTGGAGGAGGGTTCTTTTCTTCCTACATCCCCAACAGCATTTGTTATTGCTTGAATTCTATTTTAAAATTTATTTTTATATGCAAATATTTATTGGTACACTATGAGTACACAGCATCATTGCATTCAACATTGAGAGTTTGTACCAGAATATGACATACTTGATTTACATTTTTCCCCTTCTCCCCACCCTGCAACCCTACCCCCTACATACATAATCTTTGTTTCCTTTTTTTCTTTATTACTGTCGCAATCTTTTCCCCCTCATTATTACCCCTACACTCTTTCCTTTTAAATATTTTCTATTTACCAATATCAACTATGTATACTACATCTCATTTACAACTTCACTTTCTCATACCAGAGAAATGATATCTTTTACACACTTACTATCTATATCAATCAAATCAATTACAACAGAAGGACTCCATATAATACTCCAACTAAATCAAAAAAGCATGATTAGGCATTCTGTGACTAATTATGCTATCACACAAATCTTCACTATGAAGCTAATGCACCCTCATTGATAACCATATACTTATTGTTTTCCACAAACTATTTTCAGAAACTTCATGATACATTTTTCTCTACTGATGAATATCAAAGGACTGACTGTGACATACCTATGAGCTATAAGAATTTCGATGCAATAAAATAACTGATTATTATTGTAAAACAATTCTTGAGTGGGACATACTGTCCAAACTGCTCATAACCACAAAGAAACGCAGAAGCAGCAGAACGTTCCTAGTGGCCTTTTGCTCTGGGGATGCTTGTGGAGAAATATTAGTGCTGTGAAGATAATGGGATGGTTTCTTATGCTTACACAAGAGAATCACTATGTATGCACCTGAGAGGGACACTAGCCTAATAAAGAAGACATCAGTAGTGAAGGTTCAAGTATACAATAATTCATATTTCATTTAGGAAATAATTCATAGGTAAAAGAGAACAGGACTCAGTGATATACAAAATGTTTTCTTAGGTCAAATTAGTGGTAGCAACAGTGTTGATTACAAGATGACTGCTAATGAACGTATGTAACACCCAGATGACAAGATGGGAGCATAAGTTGTCACAAGAGATGTTATATTTGAATTTTGCCAGACAGGAACTTCTGAAACTGAGCATGATAGCCTGGAGGACACTCAGTTGACAGGTGAAACAAATGGAGAGATTTTTCATTGTCCTTACAAATAGATACCTTATTTACATGATCTATTATCCCCAAACTTTGCTTAAGAGGTGAAAATATTTGCAATTATGACTCCTTCAATCAACAGCATCACTAGGTGGCTTAGGACCAACAGGCGAATAGGCAGATCAGTGAGTTTGTGCCTGTGCCCTACAATGAACAAGGAGACACAGAAGAGAAGGAGGATGACATTGCCTGAGATATCAATGATGACTTGAAAATAAAAGGTGATCCTCGTGTTAATATTACTGAACAGTTCATTGTTTGCATTTAGCTTGTACTGAAGGATGCTTATAGTGAATGTTTTAGGAGAAAAACAAGTAACCTTTATTGCAAACCAAAGCCTCTTCACCTATAATAACTGTCACACCCATGAAAATGATAATGAGTAGATTCTTTCTGCTGCATTCATATTCCACTTAAAACCTCCATTCTACCCCATAGCATTTGAAAGTCACTCCCACTCTCCCCCTGTCTGAACATTCCCCAATCAGGGCTGTACTGTGCATGTCACTACAAGGCTTTCATAAAGGCCCTCCCACAGATTAGACATGAATAGAATCATTTTGCTACAGTGTCTTTTTTTCTGGTTTTTTTATTGTTGTTGTTGTTGTTTTGTTTTTTTGCCAGATGAAATTGTCTTAATATGTGAACAGCTCAAAGCTTGGTAAGGATGAATTCTGAAGTAAGACTTCTATGTTCTGTCTCTTACACTGACTGCTGCAGATGTTTCAGTTACTGATGAGCTGTTTCTTAGCATGGAAGAAATAAGATAAAAATTTCAGAAAAGTTCACAGAATTAGCTTTCTTCAGAAAGCTCTTTTAGATGTCATTTTTAAAAATTTGTTTTAATACTCTGATATAGCTATACATTAGTTGAACTTTTCCCATTGATGGCATAAATAATCTATATCCAGTGAGTTCCAATATTGGCAAGAACATATCTTTTTCTATTCAGGCATTTTGTATTTAGATAATAAATAGACCCATGATTAAAATATATTCTTGTAATTCTATTTTATGGTTTCTATATGTGATGAGTATCCAATGCCATCTGGAAAGATGGACACTGTAGGAATCCAGGCCTTCATGTTTCCTTGTAAGAGGTAATATTTCTCTGCACTTCCAACTTTAAAGCCTAAATTAAAACTGATAGAAGGAAATTTAGTTAATCTTGTACTGGTAGGATATTTTTACTTGAATTCAATGATCATACATAAGATATAATTTTTTAAATTAATTAATTGATCTTAGTTAATTTTTCTTTTCAGTCATATAATAAAAAATTTTAATATAAAATAATGATAAAGCTAAATTATTTTACAGTTCTTAGACTACATAGATCTGTAATGTAAGATGCTAAGTGGTAATAGAAATATTGAATATCAATTATGACGGGATTTAAGAATTCAAGATTTTTTATTCAATTCTTAATTGGTACATTATGAATACACACCATAATTGCATTCAACATTGAGAGTTTGTACCAAAATATAACATGACTGATTTTAATTTTTTCCCTTCCTTGACCCACCCTGCAATCACCCATTCAATTCTTATTGCTGTTACCTCTTTTTCCCCCTGTTATTTTCCCTTACACCGTATTTCTTTTAAAATATTTCCTATTTCACAATATCAACTAAATATACTAGAACTCATTTATATTTACATTTTCTCATACCAGAGAAAAGATACAATATTTACAAATCTGTGACTTATTTATTTCACTTGTGAGGATGTCCTCAAGGTACATCCATTTCAGTATGAATAACTCAATCTTATCATTTTTAATGGCAGAACAATACTCCATTCTATGAAAGAATCACATCTTCTTTATCCAGTCTCCAGCTGATCTGCATTTTGGTTGTTTCAAAGATTTAGCAATCACAAACTGAACTGCTATAAATGTGGGTGCACATAGGTCGCTGTGATATGAATCTTTTAATTTGTGTTTATACCTAGCAGAGCATTTTTCATGTCAAATGGGACCTCAAATCCTATTTTTTTGAGGAATCTCCAGACTGCTTTCCACAGAGGTTGTACCAGTCTAGACTCCAACCAACAGTGGAGAAGGGCTCTTTTTTCTTGGCAGCCTCACCAACATTTGTTGCTGGATAATTTTGAAATAGCAGCCATTCTTTGTGTAGTAAGATAAAATTTAATTTTTTTTTTTGAGAAACCATCAGCCAGCATCATACTAAATGGTCAAAAATTGAAACCTTTCACACTAGGATCAGGAGCAAGACAAGAATGTCCTATCTCACCACTTCTATTCAATATAGTTCTGGAAATATTAGCCATAGCAATTAGGCAAGAGAAAGAAATAAAAGGAAAAAAGATAGGAAAAGCAAAAGTTAAATTGTCATTATTTGCTGATGGTATGGTACTCTATCTAGAGGATCCTAAAAACTCAATTAAAAAACTACTGGACCTAATCGCCAATTTTATCCGAGGAGCTGGTTACACGGTCAACGTTCAAAAATCAATAGCCTTCGTATACACAAACAGTAGGCCCACTGAGATAGCACTGGAGTAGGAGATCGGGACACAGGACAAAAGTTCTGTTCTTGACAGAAATATTTAGGAGGCCCTCCTCACACATGGCTTTTAGGAATTAGTCTGCTGAGATGGAATTTTAATGGACTAGTGTACCATACAATATAATTGAACTTGACAAATTGTAAAAGGCTGCCTTCAGGGGCACTTGACTTTATGTACATAAGCTCAGAAGACCCAGGGAAAGTAACACAAATTTCTTTTTTTTTTTTTTTTTTTTATTTTTTTTTTTT
>PVIR01014297.1:0-40599 GCA_004026965.1 Petromus typicus | reverse complement strand
CTATGTCTGTCTTTCCAAATTTTCTACAATGGTCACATGTTGCTTTTGAAAAATCATAAAAGCAACAGGTTTCAATTTTAAATTGTCAGTAGTTCTCTACAGTCACATGGCTAAAGCTGTACCTCCGTAGTCAGATGTCAAGATATCCATGAACAACATGACCCAAACTGACCTAACTTCCTTCTTCCTACATGTGTCCTTCCGATCTTTGCTTAGCTCCCATGATGCAGTTCTCTTACCTAGACTTCTTTCCAATTGTATTCACCCTCCACTTTGCCCTGCCATTCCTTGCTCTTTGGACAGGCTTCCCTGTCTGTTCTTCTCTGCATTATACCAAACTTGGAAGTCAAGCTTCTTCTGTCTCTGAAATGTCTTTGAGAAATATATAAATCAAGGGCTGGAGTGTTGGGAACCACCCCGTTTGGGAATTACAAGGTCAAAATTGACCAAGCCTTCCTGCCTGCAGATGGACTTTAGACATGACTTCTGTCTTCATCTCTGGTAGTAACTGGGACTCAATGGTCCCACATGCTGTGATGCTTCAGGGCAGAGCTGCGCCAGATCTCTCCCTTCTCAAGGACTATTGCTGACACCCGCCTTGCCCCTGAAGAATCCTCATCTACATAACTTCTCCAGGACTATTGTTGGTGTGGCCCTGCCTGTCCGGGTATTTTGGAATGTAGATAATAAAAGTTGTAGTAGGCTGGGGTCCCGGGTCCTTGCTGCCCAGAGTAGCATGGATCAGACTCAAGCTCAGTTTTCTCTAAGACTCATTTCTGCCTAATTATTAATCATTTTGCCCTGTGCCGTAAACTCACAAGAGACTAGAACTTAATGCAAAGGTTCTAGTTATGTTCCCTTCCCCTGTTTACTACACTGGAGATTTAGCGCAGTGGTTCTGGCATCTGCCTTGCATGCACAAGGGCCTGGGGTTCGATCCAGATACAACAGTGCCAGGCATGGTGACTCACACCCACCAGCAGTCAGTACCACATAACACAGTGCATCCCAGCACTCGGGAGGCACAGGCAGGAGGATTGCTTTGAGTTCAAGACTCACCTGGGCTACATAGTGAGCTCAGGGCCAGCTGGAACTACAAAGCAAGACCCTGTCTCAAACAAAAAACTAAAAAGAAGAAGGAGAAGGAGAAGAAGAAGAAGAAGTCCTATGCAAAACAACCTGAGATTTTATGGAGCAATGCTGTTGTGTTTTTAGTCTTTATCAGTCAGTAGCTGGTTGATCTTAGAAAAAAATTATTTCTTGTGTTTTCCTTTTTAAAAACTAGGCTTAATGGAATTTACATTATAGATTCATTATAGGAACTATAGTATGAAAGGCATTCAGGATGTTTTCTGGCACGTGGTAACCGCTCAGTAGGTGGTACCTATTCTGTTATAATACAGTCTGAACTAAATTTGAAATGATGTGTCCATTTGGAAAACTCGGAAGTCATAGGTCTTTAGGAAGCATCCTGAAATGACCCCTGCATTCATATTTCTCCTATGTAGTCTCCTTAATATAGTGAACTAATATTTGTCCACATTTTATGTGTCTTTTGGCAGTATTTTTGACAACCAGATTCAAATTAAATTTTCAATTGCAAGGCCCAATTTTGACCACTAGGTGGCAGTAAAACACTAGCTATATTTTATTTCAAAAACCAAAAACCAAAAATGCTCAATATTACACCATTATTTGCACAATTTCCATTTTATTCTTCATCAAATAGGAAGGCGGAGGAGAAAGAAAATTGAGTATCAATAGGTTACCTCCTCAAATTTAGAGGGATTGTCAGAGGAGACCAAGAACTTTAACAGTCTATTGGTTCCCACATTCAACCAAACCACGCACCGGAAGTAATGTTCTTCAAAAGGTGTGTTGTACTCTGGCTACAAAATATTTTCTGATGATACAACTTTTCAGAAGAAGTTACTTTTTAAAAATATGATAAAATATATAAAAAATAAAATGTGCCGCGTTAATCTTTGTTTCAGGGCTGAGGGTCCAACTCACGTCCTTGTACATACAAATCAGTCACCTCTTGGGCCCATTTTAATCATTTCCAAGTAAAAATCAGGGCACTAGGTGCATTCAGAGTCATGCAGCCAGCGGCACTGTCCAGCTTTCAGAACATTTTCATCATCACAAATGACGGTTCTTTCTAAGCGCCGGTTCTAAAGCACTAGCTCTCTCTGACTCTTTCCTCTGGAACACTTATTTTATATGGTTTCGGTGCTTGGACCACTCTGGCTGTGTTTGCATCACTTTTTAAGCATTTGAACATTTCGTTCCTTTAAAAATCATTTCTTAAGCAGCTACATTGGCGCAATGTTCAGGCGAGGGTATCAAATAAATATTGATTATTTCCCTCAAGGAGCTGGCAATGAATCAAGTTAGAGACACGAATAAATGATATCAGTGCAGTACGATAAATGCTACAGTAGGGAAAGAAAAGCCGGGAACAGGCAGGGATCTGATGTTTCCAGGACACAAACTGTCAAATCTTCCAAGAGGTCACTCACATCTTTACTTCATCACAGCCCTACGAAGTGGCTGCTGCTGTCACGCTTTGCAGATAAGAAGTCCGCAGCCTCACACGGGCAGGCAGGCGACAGGGTGCTCAGGGTTTTGTCCAGTCACTGTGCAGGTGAGTCCTTGTCCCGGGTTCTAGTCCAGGCTGCAGGTGACCAGCTCTGTTACACTGTTCTAGCGTCAGTGTTCTCTGTTTTTTTTGTTTTGTTTTGTTTTTTGTTTTTTTTTCTTATAAAATTGGAAAACTCCTCTAGAAGATCCTTAAAAATATTTTATCAAGAAAGTGGGAAGGGTCGGGCCGGGGAGTTAGCTCAGTGGTTCCGGCGCCTGTCTTGCAAGCGCAAGGACCGGGGTTCGATCCCCGGTAACCACATAACAATACTGGGTGTGGAGATTCACCCCAGCGGCAACCAATACCACATACCACAGTGCCGGGCGTGGTGGCTCACGCCTGTAATCCCAGCACTTGGGAGGCAGAGGCAGGAGGATTGCTGTGATGTGAGTTGGAGGCTGAGCTGAGGGCCAGCCTGAACCACAAAGCGAGACCCTGTCTTAAAAAACCTTAAAAAAAAAAAAAAAGTGGGAAGGGTCAAGTAGACAAGTAGACACTGGAGAGTTCTAGTCACAGATCTGCAGAGGTGACAGACTAGAGAGGAATATGCAATTCAGAAGTTAGGGGCTAAGGATACAGCTCAGCGGTGTTCCACCTGCCTGGCAAGTGCAAGGTTCTGAGTTCGATCCCCAAAACCACACACACACACACACACACACACACACACACACACACGCAAAAGCTTAATGCTGGGAGTTACTCAGAACAGAGACTTCCTTGTGCTGGGTGGAGTCAGGCTCTAGGATCACAAAAATAAAACTCCAATACATTTGTGCATCATGAACTACTTTGTAGAGATTAGACATGGCGTAGTAAGCAAAGATTTTACCTGATATTGTGTGCCTGAAGTTACCATTTTCCTCATACTGTTCTAACAACCAACTCTGCCTCCTTGTCCCAAGGAAGGCTGTGAGACAAGGGTTTGTATTCAATCTGCTTCCTCAGGAAATAGTACGAAAAGACCAAGGGAAGTGGCCACACAAGGGACCTGAGGATGTGCCGGGTTGAATATGATCTCAAGACTGGGAGAGAGAGAGTAGATGATTGTGGATGACATGCGCAAAGACATTACCTGCCTCCTGGTACCCCGGATGGGATTCAGACGGAGAATCTTCGGACTAATGCACACCATGTGGGCCACAGTCAGAGCTGTAGGTCACCGAGCTAGCAAACTGGGTAGATCTCCTCAGAGGAGAACATGACACTTCCAGTCTTCTGCCTTATCACAGACTTTGTTTCGTTACAGCAAAATCGTACTATACAAAGTGAAGACTTGATTCAAGATTTTTACCATGGGTAAAATAAACCAGAATTGAGTGTAAACTCAGTTCCACTGAAATGCAGGGCAGCAGGACTCTTCATCTGTTTATACAGTGAATATTTAACCCAGAGCCTTGCACATACTGAGCGTGCCCTCCACCACCGAACTGTACTCGCAGATGGCGAGAGGATTTTTAAGAGCCAAGATGAGCTAATAGAAAAGTACTAGAGGGTTTAGGGGAGAGATTAATGAATGGAAAGTGTCCAGAACAATGAGTTAGTTCTCGCGTTGCTCTTCATGTTTAGTGCACCAGTGTTTGCTAATTGGTCTCCACGGAAGTCAGACTCTTTCCTTTTTCCATAGAGACTGAGATAAGATAATACCCCTCTTGATGATCACATTTCAAAGCTGTGGCTCCGAGGTACTTGAGAAAGTTCTGAGTTGTAACAGTGGTAAAGGGTTTTAAAAAAGGATTTACACCTCAAACTGTACAGAGAAAGAATGTACTATTATAGTTCTTTAAAGTTAATGCTTTAAAAAGTGAAGCCAAGAATCTCCAATCAAAAGATGTTGGCATCAAGGTTAGTTAAACTGATAGGAACAAAAAAGTATTTTGATCAGTATTTATCTTTAAATTCCATTTTTCATCACAGAAAATTTTATGCAGTTATACACTTTCTCTTTTTGTCTCATGATCAGTTTCTTACCCCAATATCTATGGAAATTCTAATTTTTGTTTAGACATTTATTAGCAAAATAAATTACAAGCATGAGTTTATACAGTGTATTTTAAGCTATTTGAGGCAGTGATAAGGTCTTTTTCTGTCACTTAAAACAATAATGATCATAAGTATGGGAATGAAGAATAAATATTCACTAAGCTGCACTACATTTTAGCAATTCATATGGGCTATTTTGACCAATCTCACTGATTTGGTTTTTCTACCACACTAGCTATTTCAGAAGTGATTACACTTCCTTTTCTCTGTCCATCCATCACGTATAACTTGGGCCTCTCTTTGTCTGCATGTGTCTGTCATTTAGAGAACTAGAATTTTAATGGGACACACTTCTACTCAATGTAAACTCACTTCGAAGACTAGGAAGTTTTTGATCAAATGCTCACAGTTGTAGGAGCAAGTTTTCTAATTCCTCTTTCAGCAACATCCTTGAGTAGTAAGATCAAACAGTCTTCCTGGATGCTTGGACTTCAGCTCCTGGGAAAGGAATTCGAGGAATAAAATGGCGCCCGACTGATCCTCAGCTAAAACAGCCGAGTGTTCTTCGAATGCTCTTCCACAGGGGCAGACCCTCAGCCCTCACACAGTTCCCGGAACCCTGAAAACATGCACGGCACTGAGTGCAGATTTCCTTTGAAAATGCCTCCGTAGCAAAAGAAACCCTGATTCTTTTGGTCTGACAGATTTCGAAGAGTACTCTGTTTTGATTACATCAACCAAACAATATCTATTTAGCCTTTAGTAGTAATTCCACGTAGCTGTCCAGATGGCTGGAATATCATCCTAACAATCTTTTCCTTACTGTTTTGTTGACTAGACACAAGCTAACCATTAGCTTGGACTTCAACTGGCGCATACGCATGTACACACCCACACCCACACCCACACCCACACACAGTAGAGATGGAGTATACTGAGGCTGTTTTTTTGTTTTTTGTTTTAAATCAGCCAAGTGCTTTATTCTATTCCTGAGATTAAGTTAGGCATTTGTGAACCAACAGTCTTTCCTATCAAACACAAGAGTAGCATTTTATATGCAACCCAATAATTTATCATATGTATCCTAGTCACATAAAAGAGTTAATATATTTCTTAATAGTCTTAGGAGCCGGGTGTGGGGTAGCTCAGTGGTTCCGGCGCCTGTCTTGGAAGTGCAAGGACCCAGGTTTGACCCCCGGTAACCAGATAATAATACTGGTCATGGAGACTCACCCCAGCAGCAATCAGTACCACATACCACAGTGCTGGGCATGGTGGCTCATGCCTGTAATCCCAGCACTCAGGAGGCAGAGGCAGGAGGACTGCTGTGATATGAGTTGGAGGCTGAGCTCAGGGCCAGCCTGAACCACAAAGCGAGACCCTGTCTCAAAAAAAAAAAAGTCTTAGGAGCCAATTCTCAGAAATCAATTATGTCCAGACTAGTAGATAAGAAGGTAATAATATCATTTACATTTGTACCATAAAGTGTGCTCAAATCCATTTTAGTCTGGCTAGAACATAAGAATTTTATCTAAGTAAAAAAAGATAGGTCATCTAGATAGACCGTATTTCTTGAAATATGAACCAGTGTATTGCAAATACCTCTTCCCCGCTCCCTGTATTTTCCCACTGCCTCATTTCTCTCAATTACAGTGCATTTTAATATAATTATCTGATCCATTCCCATGGGAATTGATGTAATATGCATGCTAGGTTTAAAATCGGTTGCATGAGAAAGATAGACTCTCAGGGGAAGGAGGTGTAAGATATTTTTCATCACTTTAAGTCGGAATTTCTGATTGGAGTCTTGTTGGAGAGAGGTTTGTTGTCCGTTGTGCTTGCAAACATGTTTCCTCCTCAATGTCTTTGTTACAAAGGGAAGAAGAGTATAAATGTAGATGTTAAACCCTCCTCTGTTCTAGCAGAGGCATCTTATTAATTTAGTGTGACACTGGGCTTTGAGGCCAGGAAAGCATCGTTGCTGACAAACATTATTAAATCTGCTTTGCAGTGTTCCATACATTTGGGTGTCCTTCAAGTGTAAGATTTTTGTTCATACATATAAAGAGAATGATGTCATTAATAAATTATGTCTCTAGTTCTCTCATGAGAAAGGTCATGTCTCTACAAGGCCACTGAATCAATTCATTGAATTAGCTCTGAATAAATTCAATTCATTTCAGATAGCTTAAACTACCACGGTTAACCATTTCATAATCTGTGTATTTGTGGTTAAAGAGAAAAAGACTATTCTAACAAAGGTAATCATTGTGCTCTAGTTTTTCTCAAGGAGAAAGTTCATAGCATGCACATAGAAATCATTAACAAAGAAAAAATGTAATTTAATATTTAATATTTATTGTAAAAGAGCTGCCTTATTATAAAAGAATCTACCATAGAAATAAATTCCTTACAAATCAGAGACTCAGACTGTCCAAGAAATATTAGTTTCCTTTAAGCTAGATTATACAGAAACACAAGCAAACAACTCCTTTTTGATTGTGCTAGCTCTGGAAGTTATCTTAAGTCACCTGACTTCCACATTCATCAGTACTCTCATGTGTAGAACAGAAGTTAAGCTACATTCATCTTCAGGTTAGTGTGAAAACTAAGACATCATAAGCATACGTAAGAGAAATAGTTTGCACATATTACATTCTGAGCAAATACTGCTACTCATTTTGTTAATAAGTATGAGAGGAAGACACAGAAGAATAGAGGTAAAATGCACCTTGCAAGAGAACTGTGAGGATCAGGAGATTGAAAAGTTTCATGGTTTCCTAAACTTTCAAGTTAGCTATAGGTAAAGACCCTCGCTCTGAACTCTTCCCTTGCTATTTCGCTTCTGTGAGATACCCGCAGTAGTGTATAAGGGAATATACCCTATCTAGAGTAATAGAGGTGGGTTGGCAACACTCTACTACTGAAAGAAGGGAAGAAGCTAGAGAGGGAGAGATCATGGGAAATCTGTCGGGTTCTGCTGAGAATGTCACAGTTAAGAATTATATATCCAAGACTCGTGGGGATGATGAGATATTATTTTAGCCAAGAGGGCCTGGGTCATGTTTTCATTTCATCAGGAATAATCAGGTCCAAGCGTGGAGAGAGAGTTGGCAGGCCAGATCATTTTAAAGAAAGATGAAGAGCGTCCATACAGTTATGCTATTGCATGTGGAGAAAAGAGACCAATGTGAACGGATACGAAGGAGGGAAATTCAGCAGGAGAGGATGGCTCATTAGAATGTGGGCATACAGGACGGGGACAGTCAAGGATCAGGCAGAGGGTTCTGAGTCGGGAGACTATCTGAGTGACAGCAGTCACTGAAGTTTGTCAACTATCTGCGTGAGAGCAGTCAATGAAGTTTGTAAGTTTTCCACTGAGGAATGAGTTCTACAGGTCTGGATGTCAACTGATAGTGCTGAGCCACAGCCACAGAACTAGGAATTATGTACATCTGAAGACAGGGGAATTGTGGAAAAGGAATAAAGGAGACAGAACAGAGAATACTGGGAAATGTCCACATGAAAGCAAAAGACAGAGGGAGAGCTGGACACCCTAAGAGTAGTGTCCCCAAGACAAAGGATGAGATGATGTTAGGAAAAATGGAGTGGTTAGCCATGCTGAAAGTAGTGGTTCTCATTTGGTTGAAAACATAAACAGCTATGGAAAATTAGCAAAAATCATAGAGCCTGATGTTGTAGAATGGCATCTGCTTCACATTTGACTCAACATAATATGCATGTATTGTCCATTTCTGTGTTGGAGAAAAATGTCATCCAGATATAGCTGTAGTGGCTCAGAAGCTTCAAGTTTATCTAAGAGCAGAATCTTAAGTCCAATAGTGTTTTAAAAAGAGATTAGCAAAAGAACTGATGTGAAGAAAACCAGATATTTTGTAATGAATTCTTCAATTCATACACACACTGAAGTTTGTTTAGATAGAAGACCTTCTTCTGCTGTTTCAAAAATATGACCTAAGAATGAAAATTTAATTAAAATTAAATAGCTAACCATAACAAATTAAATGAAAACAATTGTTTTGGGGTCATATAAATACAGTTTAAATACAGTTATATATTGCTAATTTGGATTATACTACATTTTATTTTGCAATTTCATTGCAGAGTAGCAAATCTTATAAACAATTAAATACTTCCCAATTGTTTTTATTAGGAAAGTTATGTGCCATTCTTATAATTCCTACAGGGGCTTTAAGATAATTTTTAAAGCAAAAATATTTCTACAGCATATATTTCCATAGTATTTACATAAATCTCGTTCCTATGTTTTACAATGAAGTGCATTCAAATAGCAATTAAAGAGCCCACTATTGATTCAATTACTTCTGAAGGAATTGTTGAGAACATTTGTCAATAAAATGAGAAGAGAATGTGGAATTAGGAATCAGAAAACTGGATTTTCGTTCTGAGCTCAATTAATTATTATTCAGGTAATGTGTGAAGTCACTCAACTTTTCCAAGGCTGTATGCTCCTATCTGTAAAACTGATAACACTGGGATTGTTAGAAGCTTATAAGATGTCAAAACAAAACAATACCAACAATATTGTATCCAACAAATGTCTTTAGTTGTGCTGACCTGGATGGCTTGGTATCCTGGTTTGATCCAAAACATTATCTCTTATGGTGACTTTGACTTTGGAGAAAAACCAGAAGTTATATGGGGACAGATCCAGTGAATAAGGTAGATAAAGACATAGCATTATGATGTCATGAGTCTTTTTGCTGGACAGCAGCAGTACTCATTGTTTGTTTGGTTTTTTGTTCCTTTGTTTTTTTTAAAATCACATCTTATAAAAACCACTCTTGGGAGGGGACTTCCAGAACTGCTTCAGAAAGTGGCAAGAATAGTGGGTTAAGTGGGTTCCAAGGAAGAGGGAGTTCTTTGGGAGGGGTTGGTGATAATCCATCTTGTACTGTACTCCGTTTTGAAATGTAAATATTAATCATGTTTATGACCACCCACTGCATGTGCAATTGCTTTCCAGACTAAATTCCCACGGGACAATTGGTCATGTTATCATTGTTATCTCACTGAAAGATTCATGAGAAAAAATGCAGACACAGCCTCCCGTTTTGCTTTATCAATGACGATGTGCGTTAGTTTTAATGGTGTATGATCCCCAACCCAGTGGAAGAAGCGATCACAAAGTAACTAATTTCTTTTAGTAGTAAATGAAATAGAAAAAGTCAGTTAGGAGGTTTGCTCATCTTTATGACCAGCTGTCACTGGCAGGCAGTTAACATTCAAAATAGATGAAATAAATTAGTTGATAGCCAAATAAGTCAATTACATAATTAAAGTCTCAGAGTCTTTTTACTCATTTAATATAGATAAATGTATGAGAGAATGTATTATATACATATATATCCTAACTTGTCTCACCCTCTGTATCACAACACTCAATAAAACCTACAAACCTATGAGAATTTTATCTCTTTTGAGCAATGAGTTTATGATCAATGTGTTTAACACTAAAGCACATTCTAAATTAACCAAAGAAATGTCACAAAATGTTGTCACAAAATGGCTTTTGTAGAAGGAGATCTATGAAACAGTAATTCCTGCTACAGAGCTTTGGCAGGATCCAATGTAAACACATCAGCCATTTCCTTTACCTATCTCATTAAACTTTTGAACATTTTTACATAGTAAAAAAAAAAAGTAGGAGTCTGAATGGGAGCACAGAGGGGAGTAATAGGTCCATTGAATTTGGTTACTCCTTGGGTTTCTGCAAATACCAAAAAATGAAGTTCTGACTTCTGAGTGAAGACAAGTCCTCAGAGTAATAATGGTTGTTTCATTTGGAAGTAAGTGATTAGTTTCAACACGTGTTTTACTCTAGAAAACACGTGACCGGCATCAGTGTTTGTAGGCGGGTCCTCCAGGCTTGTCAAGCTAACAATGAACCTGAAATTAGACAACCCTGAACTGATTAAAATTCACAATACCTCATATTCATTCTAAACACACATTTCTAGAACAACATTAGGAATCCTGGCATGTGTTCACCAATTCCTGTAGGCTGAAGCAGAAGATGTCTTGGGCAAAGGAGTGCAAGGCCAGTCTATTAAGGAATTTGGTCATTGTTAGTACCTTAAAGCAGATTTTGGACACAAATTCAAGCTACATTTATGCAAACTACATACTATTTTCCTTTCTGAGATTTCAGATTTTATAATATATATAGTCCGTTATATCAAGATATAATACAGGCAATATATTTGCAATATTTGCAACATTTGCCAGTGCTGATTTATTTAGAATTGCAGCATTTTATTTATCAATATGTCTAGATGCTTCATTATTCTAAGATTTATTAATGACCGTGAATCTGGGAAAAGTGGGAAACAGTATTTTTCTTTTTGTGTCTAGCTTACCTTATTTAACATAGTCATGCCTTTCTTAAGTATAGTTTCATTTCTTTCTTAAGCATAGTTTCAGTTATAGATGATTCTAACATTATTTGGCGGATGAAAAATGCAATTCATTGGCTCACGCCTGTAATCCCAGCACTCGGGAGGCAGAGGCAGGAGGATTGCTGTGATGTGAGTTTGAGGCTGAGCTCGGGGCCAGCCTGAACCGCAAAGCGAGACCCTGTCTCAAAAAACCTAAAAAAAAAAAAAAAATGCAATTCATAGTACTAGAGTAGAGACTTAGCATGTGGTTTGCTCATTAAACCACACCAGGTCTAAGTTTCCTCAAACCATGGCATAGTTTGCAAAATCGCATACATCGGAAAAATCTCTGCAAGGTAGACACTCCTTTTCTTGTCTCCAAACTGTAGTGTTCTAAAAATTTAGGAATCATTGGTGCTGTTTATGTTCAGGCCACATTGCCAGATGACTGTGCAGCCCATCAGAAGTTCTTCAGACCTCTGGAGACAGTCCGTACACACAGGGAGGGAGAGGAAGTGAGGTCCTAACTTCCGGCAGTGGGAGGGGCACATGGGGTCTCCCCCAGTGTGGCCCCATCACTTCCTCAGTGAGGGAGGCAATGACTAGACTGTGAAATATATCCTAACTTTCACAAACCATCATTTCAAATCCCTTACTGAAAAAGATCGACTAGATTACAAAAAATATATGGTGTAATTTCAATATTCCAAGTAAGCACAAAGCCTATTAAAAATTTTATGGCTTGTTAATGTCATAAAATAGGCCTCGTGACAAATTCCAATTAGATACATAATATTTTTCTTACTTAATTTTAAATTTTTATAGGGCATATGGCCCACTGTTTCAATCTACAAGATATTGGTAATATATTTGCAAATTCTTTTCTTGGTTGATTTATTTGAAATTGTAATTTCTTAACCTATCTAGGTTGCTTTGTTAGACTGAGGTTTTTAATGACAAAGAGGCTATAAAAAGTTAGAGAAAAACAGGAAAGTGAAACAAATATTTACAAATATACATAGTTGTTACAGGAAAATTTTCTTTTTATGAGCATTTGTGATTCTAAAAATAGAACGATATAGTAAGCATTCTTTTCAGCTTTTTGTTTATTTATTTATTTTGCAGCACGGGGGATTGAACTCGGGCCCTTGTGCTACCAAGGTAGGTGTGAGTTGTACCACTTAAGCTAAATCCCCAGCTTTTTTTGAGTTTTAAATGGGACATTTAACATCCATAAAAGAACAAACTGGAAGGTGGAAAGTTTCTTCTTACGAAGCTTCATGTTCAAATGAAAAAATTTTCACATCACCAGCAAATAATTCCATGTCATAAAAATTGATTTCTTCTGTTATCTTGACTTTAAGGACTGGTCAGACAACTTCGTGAGACTTTAAGTCCTACCCTTTTGTGACAGTTTGCTCCTCTTTCCTCTTCACCTGGAAGCTCCTATCACCTGACCGAGGAACATATGCTTGAACATCTTTAGCTCACGAAAAAGCACTGGGATCAGAATCCTGCTGAACTAACCTTTTTCGGCACCTGCAAATGGTCACATGATCACAAAGGGCTGGAAATAAGATTTTCTGCAGCACAGGGCTCCTGCAAATTTCCTCAAAGTTCTACAATTTGACTTCTCTCTGCAGCCCCATTTCCACCATGTCCTTTCCAAACTAGATTCTTGAGAAGAAAAATCAATCTACACCTCTGTGTTGAAAAATCTCAGGCATTCATTGGGAAGAGCGTGGAAGTAGGAGGCTGTACCTCTGTCTTTTCATTCATCTCAAGCTTTCCAGTCACCCTGGGCAAGTCCAACCATCATCCACAAGTTTCCACACGGGTGGAGCTAGAGAGCCAACAAAGTTCCTTACGGCTTTTTCATCTTATGAATGTTGGGAAAACTCATAGCTTTTCAATTTAATTTTCAACAAGGATTATATAGCAATTATTCTTGATTGGAACAACATTTTGTGAGATTTAATGCGTGTTTGGTTTCTTGTAACTACCACCACATCCAGGACAACAAATTCTTCTGTCACTGAAAATACTGTACTTTCTTGGATTCTCCCAACAGTCACTTCTCCTCAGCCCCTGGAAACCAATGATCTGATTTATATTACAGCTTTTTGCTTTTGAGAATGACAAATAAATGGAGTAGAACAATATGTAACCTTTGGGACTGGCTTGATTCATTCAGAATAATGCTTTTAAGATTTATTCAAACTGTTTACAGTATGAATAGTTTGTTCCTTCTTACAACTTAATAGTATATTATTATATGAATATTGCACAATTTGCTTTTCCATTTGCTCTTGGAATGAAACTGAGTCATTTTCAGCTGAAGATACTATAACCATATGTACAGGGTTTCCTGAGGATGGGGGGGAAATGCTTTTGTAGAGTTGCTGGGTCAGATAGTAAGGGTATGTTTGTTTTATATAAAATTATGAACTGTTTTCCAGAATGATTACACCATTTTCTGTTTCCAGCAGCAATGTGCATGGTGAGGTAGAGAACAGTCAACATGTAAATGAAAATCACTTCTTGTTAGCCCCTCAGGGTAGACTCACTTCAGATGCACTTATCCGATCACTATCATCCTCTTTGAATCACTCCTGAGAACCCTTTGTCCTCTCTTAGTTACGTGGCCTTGGCTGCCTCAGTGTCTTGAATTTATTCAAAACTTTGACTTTGTATGGTCAGTTTGACTTTGCAAAAGAACCACAAGTCATACAGTTCACAAACAGCAGTATTTACAGTATTGATATTGCCAGAATTTTTTATTTTAACTATTCATATAGTATGTAGTGATATCTAATTGTGCATTTAACTGAACTTATGTGATGGCTAATAGTTTTTGGATAGCTTCCCATGTGTTGAATTTTGATAGTTCTTTATAGATTTTTGGAGTCACACCCCTTTATACATCATCTCTTTATTCTTTGTGTAGTATCTTTAATAAAGCTAAAGATTTTAATTTGGGGCCGGGGAGTTAGCTCAGTGGTTCCGGCGCCTGTCTTGCAAGCGCAAGGGCCCGGGTTCGATTCCCCGGTAACCATGTACCATACTGGGCATGGAGACCCACACCCAACAGCAACCAGTACCACATACCACAGTGCCGGGCGTGGTGGCTCACGCCTGTAAGCCCAGCACTCGGGAAGCAGAGGCAGGAGGATTGTGATGTGAGTTTGAGGCTGAGCTCAGGGACAGCCTGAGCCACAAAGCGAGACCCTGTCTCAAAACCCCCCCCCCAAAAAAAGATTTTAATTTGATGAGGTTCAGTTTGTCCTCTTTTTTCTTTATAGGTCCTATTTTAGTGCCATTTCTAAAAATTTTTTTATCTGACAGTAGGTCATAAAATTTTTCCTAAAATATAATTTTAAGCAAGGAAAATGCTATATGAATAAGCACATTCCTCAGTGCACTATTTGTGAGTGTGAAATTGGAAATGATCTCAGGTTGCTATAATAGAGCTACAGAGAGATAAATTATGATCTTAGCATCCATGGATATTAAATATTTGAGTGCATAATATCATAAAAGAATAGTTATTGGTTTAATTTAAAATAAAATATAATTATATGTGCCATATGTCCATCATTTAAAAAATATAAACTAAATATTGTTTACAGGAGAGATAAGGTAGAAATTTGATAATAATTTTAAGAAAGGTAGGTCACGTGGATCCTGCGTGACTT
The DNA here is from genome assembly GCA_004026965.1 of Petromus typicus. NCBI lineage: Eukaryota > Metazoa > Chordata > Mammalia > Rodentia > Petromuridae > Petromus > Petromus typicus. The sequence goes on along the minus strand of PVIR01014297.1, from coordinate 25,861 downwards.
TTATTCCATTCTTTCTACTTTTCTATTTTTCCTTAAAAATGTGTATGAAATAAGTTCAAACACAAAACCTTATTTTAAAAGACTCTACTCTTTATTTTGTCTGTGTTGTGAGATGAAGAGCAGCCCCAAGTCTTGCTGCCCCAGCGGGCATAGGGGTCAGTGGGCCGCGGGGAGGGAGCATTTCCTGCCTTGGGTGTGGAGTTGCTGCAGAGCTGGGGCGGGGTGGGACCGAGGGCGGTAACAGGCTCCCCTGCCTCAATTCACCTTTGGCTACGAATTCTGGAAACAGTCTAAACATTTACACCAAGAAAGGATCATATTATTTAGCTACTGCAAAGGGTTCTCTGGGTGGCATAACCTGTGTCCTTGGATGCCATGAGAACGACATTAACACCCCGAATTAGGAATGAGTTCTTACTCAGGTCCTAGGTCAGAATCGTTCGTATCTGACTGAGTGCGTCTTACACAGAACACCTGCGCAAGATCACGTCTCGAATGTCCGAAAGTAGAGGGCTCACTGTGGTACAGCTTCTACCTCACAATCCGGTGATGTTATCCTCCGTCCTTAGGGTAAGCTGCTCATCACAACTGCAGCCAAATGAGCTCTTCTCTGCTGGAGGTGGGCTGAATCTTCACAATTACCTTTCCTTTAACATCTCCCAAAATGGCCCTATGATTTGCTTTTCTTGGTCTCCCACCCAGAACCGTAAAATTTGTCTGATTCTTTGTGGCTGCATCTCACACTAGAGCAATGCTGGTTCCGGAGGAGAAAGGTAATCACCATACTTTTCTCCAGAAGGGTGAATAAAATCTCCATCATGGACCAGGAGCAGAGCCCACTGGCTTTATGGGCCCATTCATTGAAATTTCTCCTTTGTACGTGGCACTGTGAGCAAATGGAAAGCCCCCTTTCTGCTGCAGCTGATAAACCTAATTTGTTCTGAGTTAGTATTAAAATCCTTAGAAGTCACTTGAATGTTTCATCTAGGAAACATACACCCCACCTGAGTGTCTGGAAGGGAATAAGGCACAGGATCACAGAATTACAGCCTAATGCCGGTAGGCAAACAAGGCCCTCAATCTCAAAGGCAAGTAAGTCCCAGGCCATGCACCTTCCCACTGGAAGGAGGGTGCTCTCCAGATAGGAGCCGATGCTGCCTCAGGGGCCTTGAACTAGGGGAGGGGCTATGCTAATGTAAAAGGAGGAGCTCTTTAGCTTGCTTTTGCATTTATGCTTGTCTGGTAAACATTTCCAGCCTTGCAGATTACATAATTGTACTTAAGGGCTTCCGAAGAACTTCAGGGATAATGATCATCTCATTTGCAGGCGTTAGAGCTCACGGTAACACTCTGGTACTGAGGGACAGGTCTTCTTAGTCACTCCTGGGAACCATGACTATCCAAAGTGGCGTCACAGTCTTCGACTGCTTTTCAGGTCTGATGAGCCGCCAAAGACTCCCTGAGATGCGTTCAAAGGCAGCTGTGTGACTTGGGGGGATGCAAGGCCCCACTATGGTCGCGGAAGCCCCCTAAGTCTTCCACGGGGGCCACATGAAGCCTGAGACTTAATAAAATTTAACCCCTACTTAGGGGTCATGACTGCAATAGACACAGAAATGCTCACTTTCTCCTTTTTCCTCATGAAAACTTTGAAAGGCAGTTAAAGTGATCATGGCCTCGGGTCTCGGAGCCAGGTATTTTCATCACATGAGTGAGATTGCTTGTGAGGGTAGCAATGGCCTCGTGGTGAACCACAAGCATCGGTACGTTTGGCTCTCTCAGAGAGTAAAGCTGTGGCTGGTCATGCCTCTCCTTTGGCTTCGTGCAAACCTTTCTGGTTGTCAACCTCTTTCTAACTTCTGGGTCAGTTTCTTTTATGCTGCATCCGATTCTGCGTTTGACACATAGGCGTGGGGAACTGTGTACAAATAAACTGATGGCAATTCAGCGCTGACGTGGAGTTGCTGTGGATCTGTCTGCATCAGTAGTGAACAAGAGCATGTGTGATGTGCTCACGGAGTCTACCTGTCAACCAATCGCTACTTAGCAGCTGTTGTACAGCAGACAACAAAATGGGCCTTGAGGTCACAAGGAGGAACAACAGAGCAGAATTCGGCCCTGGGGGAGCTGAGTAGGAGGTGCTAACAAGTGAAGACAAGGGGCTGCGGAACTGGAGATGCACCAGCTCCACGCTTGGAGGAGGATAGCTGCTCTCCCCAGACATGCAGGCTGAGCCCCGAAGGAGGCCTGCGATGTGCGGAGGATTAACAAGGGTGCCGGCGGCGGCCGTGAGCAGACAGCACACGGAGCGCGCCTGAGGGAGACCGACGCGTGGGGGGGCTGCGCGCAAGAGGCGAGGGAGGCGCACAGGCGCTCCAGGGCTCACACTCCTCGGGTGACAAGGAGAATCCTGGGGTGGTTCTAGCAGTTTGTACTCGAGATAGGGATTTCTCCTGACAGGGGCACTGCGTTGTCACCACGCTAGAGAAGCCCAGGCCTCCAGAGACTCTCGGAGTGCGGAGACACCCCGGCCCAGCCACAGCGGGAGGGTGGAAGCCAGGTCTTTATGGAGGACTCAGGCTTCACAGGCCACACGAAGTCGCCCAGCCTGTCTTGTGTGAAGCATCTAGGAACACTAAGTCCCTTCTTTAGGAACATTCGAGCAGCGATGTTTTGCAGAGGCGGACGAGCCTGGCGTCACCTAGATGCCCACAAATTGTGGCAGTGGCTCACGAGTCTGCTGGACCCTGCACAGTGTGATAACGGGCGGTCCTTTTGTGTTTGCGTTGATCTTTTATGCTTTACATGGTATATTTGTGTGAAAGGTGTATAAGACTCACCTTGTGGGACTCAACACGAAACTAATTTAGGAACGTCCTCCCTGCACCCAAGTCTTTCGGAAATCGGAATTTACTGCATAGGATTTTTCCTTAGGAGATACTGTGTAAGTCATGAGCTTTCCACAAGAGGGCGCCCTAGCTGAAGAGGGTCCGGCTCATCCGTTCAGAGCCTGTGTGCCTGACCCTGCAGCTCTCAGAGCAAACCGGGCAGGAAAACATCCCTTGCGGATGTTAGTAGGGCCCTGGCCCACTTAAACCTCTGCAGAGCCGCACCCCGGGTGTCCTGCGATTCCACAAAGAAAAGACTTCTTAGCACAGGGATCTATTTTCTCAAAGTCCTCTCATTCTTTTGGGGCCTCACACTATGAGGACTTTGACCTCACAGTGTCAGTGACTCTAGAGAGATTCCGGTGAATCTTGCGGTCTTTTAAAGCGTGTCATATCATACACATCACGTCACATATGCTACAAGACCGAAAGGCTGTACCTTATTTTTGGCAAAATAACAGTCACTTAGGCATCCCTAACATATGCTCGATGGCTTAAAGTCCCTTGGTTTCTTAGTGATGTTATCTTGGAATTTCAGCCCATTTCCTCAGGAAGAGCTATTAGCAGTACAGGATGCAGAATTTAGTCTAATGAGCAGACAACAATGTGGGTGTTTCAGCCCAAGCTGCGCCTGGCACTAGCGTTTAAATAAAGAAAAATCACAAATGGAGCTCTCTTCCTCCTCACCTCTGCGCCTCTCTTCGGAAGGGCAGTTCTTGGTACCGTGCAAGTGTCAACTCAGCTTGGGGATGGGGGGTACATAACGGACATCTGACCCAAGACTGTCCCTTATCTAAGGCCCTTTCCAAGGCTAGGAAAGGGGCCTAGAAATTGTATATTGAAACCTTATGTTATTTCTCTTAAGGAGGGTCTCTCTCAAAGGTCCTAGAAATTGTATATTGAAACCTTATGTTGTTTCTTTTAAGGAGGGTCTCTCCCATATTATTTAAGCTTTGGGTTGCTTAACTGCTCATCCCCCTCCATCACATGGGCCAGCAGAACTTTGGTTCCCAGAAGTTATGGATATGAAGACATGTGCAGGCCCATCCTCTCTGCAGCAGAACACCTGTCAGTCAGTGCCTGGTGGATCTCACACATGTAGAACAATAGCAATTGTTTTGAATGGAACACATTCCTCACAGCTTTCTGCCCTGGCTTTTCTTTAAGGTACTATTGTATCAAAGAGAAGGAAGGAAGTGACTAAGAAAAGGAAGTTATGCCTAAGTAATTTTCAAGAGTGCATTTTTCAAATTATAAAACTTTTTCCCAAGCGAGGCTGGGGCCAGTGTGAGTCAAAGCAGTCTTTGTGGACTCTTTCTCTGCCCTGCTCCTAGCCTCCTGCATGCAGAATGTCCCGTGAGTCTCCACGAGTTTTCCCAGTGTCCTCTCTGCTTTCCCAAGCTCACCGAATTCATGGTACGGCTGGCTCTCTGTTTCCTTCGCACCCCAGTCTCCAGGGACATGCGTGTCTCCTTTATTTCCATCTCAGGCTTCTATGCTGGGTACAAATACATTACCTCTATTTTCCTGGAGTCGGTCCCATCCCTGTCTGTCTCCACATTATTCTACTCCATCATCCCCCTCCATCACACGGGCCAGCAGGCTAATGGGTACCATGCACTTAACAGACTTTCTGTCAGTCCCCCATGAAAAATCATTTGCAATGGCATTTAGATGTTGGAAGAGGAAAGCGAGGAAGAAACTTGTTCTTTGTGTTCTCAAATCCACAGTGGCTTCTTATGAAACTTTCAGGCTGGGGGGAGGGGAGGGTGGACTGCAGGATAGACTTAAAAGGCAGGAGTGTACCCAGTTCGACGGCCCTAGGCGTGTCCTCTAGGGCCTGTGCCCCTGGCTGCCAGCCCCAGCTTCAGCCTCTTCCCATATGGTAGATATGTGCTTGTGAAGAAACCCACTTTTTCTTTGACATTCAGTTAAACCAAAAGCAAAAACAACCATCTGTACTGCCCTTGCTACGGTAGATTGCTGAAAGCTGTTCCCCGTCAGACCTTCTCTTTCTTTCCGCCTTGGCGAGGAGATGCAGACACATACGACACTTCTGTCACCCACACACAAAACACAGATTTCAGCAGAGGCACAGGTCCTCCGGAAAATCAGCAGGCTCGAGCTAAATTCTACCCGATGGCTGGGTTCTCTTCTACTGCCATAACAGAATGGGAGGCCCTCAACTTCACTATCAGGTCGTGTGTTTTGTGTGTCTGTGGGTGTTTCTTGCCCAGTGTTGATTTGTCCCTGTTTCTGTGTTTTGCTGCGGAGGGCGCTAAATTCTCTCTGATCCTCAGTCGTGGTCCATGGCTTTCACTAACGCTTGCGCTTAAGCAGCTCATTCCAATTCTCTCCGCGGCTCCTGAGCTGTGCGGACTATCTGCCGCAGTTGCTATGCCAACCCTAAATCCTGGGGTCCTGCTGCGAGATCACAAGCTGCCATTAGCATATCTTTAATACTACCTGATTGCCCTCTGAGGACCTTCTAGTAGCTAAACTCTATTAGCTCAGAGTGTCGCGGGACCTGGTCACATGTTCCCTGTGTGGATGGGGAGGCCCAGGCCGCGCGCCGCGCAGCTCGTCTCCTAGACTCACTCTTGTGCGCGTGCCAAGTTGGTCCCTTGGGTATGTTTCAAAGGGAGCAACACCACGATTGTGTGGATCCTGGAGGTGTCCGTTCTGATTTCCTACAACTGACTCTGGTAACGTGATTCCAGGATGACCCTCAAACTTGAAGAGCACTTTCCCACTCCCAATTGACAAATCAACAAATCTTCAGTGTTTAGGGAGCTGGGTAGAGGTGACGTTACCAGCTTCTTACTTAAGGTAAAAAGTTAGAGGACACAACCCTGATCAGAAGTCAGCTTCTCCTCAAACAGAGGTTAGAGAAACAATAGTGATTTAGATTTTGACTTAGTCAAAAGTGTTGGGGAGGAAGATTACTTCAGTGTAAACTGGAAGGAGCTTTTGACGTTAAGTTGCTTCTTGGAAGAAGTTGTGAAGAGTCTAGCAACAAGGGAGGTAGGTAAAACCTGGAAACCTAAAATGAAGAGTCCAGGAAGTTTAAAGTGACTACTAAAATGTGAATAGACCAAAACAAAATTGAATTGAACTGTGGTGGTAAACAATTTAGGGCAAAGATATCTTACAAATCCAGATTCCTACAGGGACAAGATAGACATGGTAAATGAATGGCGTGCAGGGGACAGATCACTGAAGGCAACGTGAGCTCCCTGGCATGGAAATGGGGGACACAACGGCTGTCTCAGTCTAATGAATGCTGTCAGATCTTCATGGAGCTGAAGAAAAATGAGAACTATGTGCCACTGATGGAATTTCTCAATTTGAAAATATTGAACATTTAAGACTTTGACCTTACAACATCGGGCAGTGGCTGAGGGAGTTACTCAGTGGGAGAGTCTTGGGCTCTAATCTTCAGCATTATAAAAGCGAAACAAAATACCAAAACCAAATATTTTTTAAAATCCATAAAAGTAACAAAAATATTGGGTAGCTCAATGTGTAGGACTCTGTGTGGGGCAATAAAGAAATACAAAATGCTCTTCTTTTGAATATGGTTCACGAGCTGCCAGTTTGCACTTGTTTTTTAAAAAGTCATTAACTTTTAAATTCCTTAGTTATTTTTATGTATATCATTCAGTGGCATATATTTATATTGTACCATCTTTAACATCTACCTTAAGTCTTTTCATTTTGTAAAACTGAAACTAAAGAGAATTAAACTTGAAATGCTAAAGCTGGTAGGCATCTCTCTCAAATTTCCCTTCTTCTAACTCCCGGCAACTACTATTCTTCTTGGTCTCTATGATTTTCTCCACTCTGAGTTGCTCAACTAAGTAGGATTGCATCCTGTTTGTCTTCTCATGACTGACTTATTTAATTTAGCATGATGTCCTCAGGTTTCATCTGCCTTCATTTTGGTGGCCGAACATGTGTGACTGAATGTGTTTGGACCACTGTCCATTCATCTGTCTGTAGATACCTGTGCTGCTTCTGTGTTTTAGCAACTGTGAATAATGTTGCTGTGAGCATGAGGCTACACATATCTCTTCAAGGTCTTGCTTTTGATTCTTTTGAATACATACCCTGAAGTAGAATTTCTGGGTCATGCGACAGTTCTATTTTCCATGATTAAGGAACCGACATACTGTTCTCCATAGTGGCTCTAACATTTTGCATTCCCAGCAATGCACACAGATTCCAATTTCTCCGTATCCTTACCCAAACTTTTTAATTTCAGGGTTTTGTTTTGTTTTGTTTTGTTTTGGCTTTTTTGAATAATAGTCAATTTAAAGGATGGATGTGGTGGTTTCTCATAGTTTTAATTTGCATTTTCCTGATGATTGATGGACCATTTTTTATGTCCCCATTGACTCTGCATGTATCTTGTCTGGATAAATATCTGTGCAAGTCTTCTGCCTGCTTCTGTACAGAATTTTATTGTTGAGTAGTAGAGGTTTTCAGTATACTTAGTGATCTTTAATCAGATGCAGATTTGCAAATATCTTCTCCCATCTTGTAGATTGTTTTATTTTTTTGGGATATCCTTTGATGTAAAAATTTTTAAATATTGAAAATCTAATTTATTAGTTTTCTTTTGTTGTCTATGTCTTTCATGTCATATCTAAGAAATCACTGCCAAATACAATGGTGTGAAGCTTTTACCTACATTTTCTCTTAAGAATTGTATTGCTGGGGGCCGGGGATATAGCTCAGTGGTTCTGGTGCCTGTCTTGCAAGCACAAGGACCCGGGTTCGATCCCTGGTAACCACATAACAATACTGGGCATGGAGACTCACCCCAGCAGCAATCATTATCACATACCACAGTGCCGGGTGTGGTGCCTCACACCTGTAATCCCGGCACTCAGGAGGCAGAGGCAGGAGGATTGCTGTGATGTGAGTTGGAGGCTGAGCTCGGGGCCAGCCTGACCCATAAAGCAAGACCCTGTCTCAAAAAAAAAAAAAAAAGAATTGTATTGCTTCAAGTCTCACATTTCAGTTTTTTAACTATTTCCAGTTAGTTTTTTCATTTTTTATTAATTTTCAAAATTGACAATAATTATGTATTTTCATGTGATAGTTTGGCTGATATACACATTGTAGAAGTGTTTAATTAAGCTAATTTACATATCAATCACTTCATCAACCTAGCTGTGTACACTGATGTATGTTTGTGTGTGTGTGTGTAGTGAAAGTATAAAGAAATATACTAATGTTCATTTAGCAATTTTGAAAAGGACAAAACATTATTAACTGTGACAACTACACGGTGCACTACCATGCAGTCCAAGTAAAATTTCATTTGATCAACATTTCCTCTTCCTCCATCCATTTCCTCCGCATTAGCTCACCGTCTGGTAAGCACTTTCTGCTTTGAGTTAATTTTCATTTATGTTGCTAGGTAAGGCTCTTACTTCATTGTTTTGCACATGGGTTGTCTAGTTTTCTAAGAAACTATTTGTCAGAGAGATTGTTCTTTCCCTAAAGAACAGTCTTGGTGTTGCTGCACAGGAGACCCAATAGATATATTCCAGATTCTCATGTACAATGAGCAAGGCATTGCAAACACTTCCAAGGGTGATGAAGAGCAACTGCATTTAGTGAAAATTACAGGAATGTGTGCTGCAAGTCCATGACAACAAAAAATGTGCCATAAACAGAAAATTAGTATTGGACAACAGAGAAATAAGAAGCATTGCACAGTGCACAGATAAATCAAGCTGTCTGAGGTAAAACATGTGCCCTTCAGTCTGGGTGTCTGTGGCTAGGTCTTTGGGGTAAGACTGACAGGATGCTGAGTCACCTCAAGTGCTGTCTACATGGTCCCTGGCCCAGAATTCACCTGATTTAATTATATGGATGCAATGCAGTACATATTTGTGATCTATTAATAAAGTTTGAGTGGGGAAAAGGTTTCTGTAGGTCAGGCCAGAGGTCACTCACTCTCACTTAACATTTAAAGATTTGGAGGATCTTTTTATTCTACTTCTTTAAGAATAATGGAAGGAGGAATTGGTCCTTGAGTGCTACCCAAATTCAAGTGGGTGGAGGGGAGTGGTTTCCTAGCCCTTTTCATACTACCTGTACTATTAGTACTTGGCCAAAAATTATTTGACCATGTAAAAGAAAACTTATTTCTGTGTTTTCTATTCTATTTCACAGGTCTATACAGCACAGCTCTCACTATGCCAGTACCACACTGTGATTATTGCATCCTTGTAATGAGTATTAACATCAAGAAGTATTTATCTTCCTTTTCAAGATTGTTTTGGGTATTCAGGATCCCTTGAGATTCCATGTCTCTATTTCCAACAAAAAAGTGATTGGAACTTTGATGGGAATCACATTGAATCTGCAGATCGCTCTGGGGAGTATCAACGTCTGAACCCCAAGTCTGCCAGTAAAGGAGTGTGGGCTGGGATTCCACTCGCTTATCTTCCCTTTAACTTTTTACAAATATGGTGTTTCATGTTTTTCCCACCTCTTTGCATCAGTCAACTACTATTTTCTCTCTTTCTTGCTATTTGTTTAAATGAGGTTATTCCAACTTTCTTGTATCTGGTCGTTCGTGGTAAGCCTAGGAGATGCAACTAATAATTTGTGTCTTGATTTTGACCCTGCCACTTGGCTGAATTCATGTATACCTCTACAAATTTTTATTTATTTACCATTTAGTTATTTTTATGGAAGCCTATATATTTTCTACAAATAAATGATACCACCTCCAAACACAGAATTCCCCTTCCTTTCCAATTGGAATGCCCATCCCAGCCCCGAATTGCTTTGGCTGTATTTCTCCCTGCTACATCCAAAAGAAGTGCTGAAAGTGGGCATCCTTGTCTTGTGCTTGAGCTCTGAGGAAAAACTTAGTCTTTCACCACCCAATATGGTGTTATGTGTTTTTAATATGAACACTTTATTATGTTGGAGTCATTTCTGCTCCTAATGGTTGAATTTTTTTTCCCATAAAAGGGCACTAAATTTTCTCAGCTTCTTTGAATTGAGAATGTGTATTTTTTATTTCATTCTGTTAATGTAGTGTGTTATCATATATTACATTGGTAAGTCTATATATGCTATCCTTGCATTCCTGAATTAATGCTATTCAGTTGTAGTATATAATCCCTAAATATGCTGTTGACGTTGATTCAAGAGTATGATGTTGAGCATCTTTGAATTAAAGGGTATTATCTTTTTTTTTTAAGGCAAAAATATCTGTAACAATTTTTTTACACTGTCATTATCTAGTGTTGATATCAAGGTAATGTCGGCCTCATAAAACAAACTGGAAAATGTTCCCTCCTCAATAGTGTTTTGGAAAAGTTTGAGAAGTATTGGTATTGGTTATTTTTGAAATGATTAATAGAAACTACGTATGATGCCTTCAAGTCTAGGGCTTTTCTCTGTTAGGCGATTTTTTTTTAATTGCTAATTCAACTTCTATGTAAATCTACTCAGATTTTTTACTTCTTCATTTTTTAGTTTGGTAAGCTTTGAGTACCTAGAAATTTATCCGTTTCCTTTAGGAATTCAATTTGGTGTGTAAAGTCATTCACGGTAGTCAAGTCTTTACTTAGTAGAGTCAGTAACATTTCCATCTTCGTTTCAGATTTTAGTACATTGAGTCTTCTCTCTTTTTTCTTAGTCCATCCAACAAAAGTGTTGTCAAATTTGTTGATCTTTTCAAAGAGCAATTTTTGGTGATTGATTTTCTATTGCTTCTATATTGTTTTTCTGTTCTCTATGCTGTTTATCTCTGATCTAGACTTTATTATTTCACTCTTTCTGCAAGCTTTGGTGTTTAGTTTGATCTTCTTTAGTTTGTTCCTTATTACTTAGTTTAGATTCTTGAGCTGAGCTACTTTTTTTTTTTTAAGGTTTTTGGAGACAGGGTCTCGCTTTTGTGGTTCAGGCTGGCCCTGAGCTCAGCCTCAAACTCACATCACAGCAATCCTCCTGCCTCTGCCTCCCAAGTGCTGGGATGACAGGTGTGAGCCACCACGCCCAGCACTGTGGTATGTGGTACTGATTGCTGCTGGGGTGACTCTCCATGCCCAGTATTGTATGTGGTTTCTGGGGACCGAACCCAGGTCCTTTCACTTGCAAGACAGGTGCCGGAACCACTGGGCTATATCCCCGGCCCCCTGAGCTACTTATTGTTAACATAAGCATTTATAGCTATAATCTTCCCTTAGTGCTGCTTTCACTACTCCATGAATTTGGCAAGTTGTATTTTCACTTTCATTGTCTTCTCTTTAGTTTTCTCCTTTGATCATGGCTTGCTTAGCCATGGTATCATTTGATTTCAACAAACTCATGAAGTTTTGTTCAGTTCTATTTCTGATATTGATTTTCTAACTTCAAACTATTGTAGTTGGAGAAGACATCTTGTATTATGTCTTTTGAAGTGTGAGTAGACTTAGCATATCTATCTTGGAATACTTCCTTACATACCTTCTGATCGCCCCATTACTTAGGGTGGGGCATTGAAGTCTCCAGTTATAACTGTTTCTCCCTCAGTTCTGTCAGTTTTTGTTTCAAATGTTTTTGATGGTCTGCCATTAGGGACATAAAAGTTTATTTTATTTTTTATACACACACACACACACACACACACATATATATGTGTGTGTGTGTGTGTGTGTGTGATGCGCATGACATTTAAGTCCTTCTTTATCAGTAGTTATTTTAAATGTAAATGCATTAAACTCTTCAATCAAAAGACTGAGATTAGCAGAATACATCTACTAGTAAATACATTTTATTGGTACAATTTAAGTATACATTACGATCACATATGCAGCGTATATCTCTATACATATACTATATATATATGCAGTTGGGACTTTTATTAACATACAGTCATTAGTGTCTGCTTTACAGTGTATTTTGTTTAAACTAAAAACAGACACCCTGTTTCCTTTCCATGACTATTTACATAGTATATCTACTTGTGTTCTTTTGCTTTCAATTTATTTGTGGTTTTGGATCTAAAGTGACTCAGTGTTCAAAGGGCAAAGGGGGGAGCAGAAAGCAAAGAAAGGAAAGAATAAATCTGGTGGTAAAAACAAAAAACCAGAAACAAAGCTTGTGTATGTGACGGGGTGTAAACTTAAAAATGAGAATCAATGAGCATCTGCCTCGTAAGCACAAGGTCCCTAGTTCAATCTCCAGAAACCACATACCACATGCCAGGTGTGCTGACTCACGCACATCCGCAATCAGTACTAAACACCACAGTGCCGAGCGTGGTGGCTCATACCTAGAATCCCAGCACTCAGGAGGGGAAGCAGGAGGACTGCTGTGAGTTCAGACTTGCCTGGGCTACATAGTGAGCTCAGGGCCACCCTGAATTACAAAGCAAGACCTTGCCCCCACAACAAAAGAGAATGACGGTATAATCACATGCACGTACAAATTCTCAATGTTGAATGTGATCGCAATGTATACTTAAATTGTACCAATAAAATGTATTTACTAGTAGATGTATTCTGCTAATCTCGGTCTTTTGATTGAAGAGTTTAATACATTACATTTAAAATAACTACTGATGAAGAAGGACTTAAATGTCATTTTGCTATTTATTTTTCTGTATCCTCTGTAGCTTTTTGTGTTTCATTTCCTGTATTACTAGAGTATTTTGTGGCTAGGTGATTTTGTAATGAAACTTTTTTTTTTTTTTTAAGGTTTTTGGAGACAGGGTCTCGCTTTTGTGGTTCAGGCTGGCCCTGAGCTCAGCCTCAAACTCACATCACAGCAATCCTCCTGCCTCTGCCTCCCAAGTGCTGGGATGACAGGCGTGAGCCACCACGCCCAGCGCTGTGTTATGTGGTACTGGTTGCTGCTGGGTGTGGGTCTCCACACCCAGTATTGTTATGTGGTTACCGGGGAATCAAACCCGGGTCCTTGCGCTTGCGAGACAGGCGCCGGAACCACTGAGCTAACTCCCCGGCCCCCTGTAATGAAATATTTTAATTCCATTCTAATTACCTTTTGTGTAATCTTATAGCTGTTTTCTTTACAGTTACCATGGAGATTGTATTAACATCTCAAAGTTATAACACTCTAATTTGAATTCATACCAATTTAACTTCAATAAAATATAAACTCTGCTGCTTCACACCTCTGTGACCATCTATTTTTGCTGTCAATGTCACAAAATTACATCTTTATATATTATTGGCCTCAAAACATAAACTAATAACTCTTACAATTCTATGAACTTCAAAACAAAATGAAGAGTTACAAAGTTATACTAGCTTTTACATTAATCATTATTTTTGAAATGCATTAGTCTCTTAAATTACATAGTAAACAAAATGTAAAGTTATGAACTATTGTTATAATATTAGCTTTTAGAATTGCTCATGTTGTCAATGCCAATTTATCTTGTGAATTGAAATATTTATTTCTTTGCATAGCTTCAAATTACTATTTAGTGTTCTTTCATTCAACCTATAGGATGTCTTTGACTATTTCTTGTGGGGCCTGTCTGTAGTAGTTTTCTTAACTGTGGTTTATCTAGGAATGTTTGAGTTCCTCCCACACATCTGAAGCTCAATCATGCAGCATATAGAATTCTAACAGGGTCTAAATGTATTTCTTCTCTTAGCACTTTGACTGTGTTGGCCCTGTGTCTTATGGCATCCAAAGTCCCTGACGAGTCACTTACTGATAAACTCCAGGATCTCTTGCAGCATGAATCACTTGCTTTGAAACTACTGTGGTGTGTTTTTGAGGGTTTCAAGTTTTATTATTAAGCATCTTGATGTAACTTGAGTTTATCTTACCTGATGTTCACTGAGCTTCTTAGTTGCATATATTCATTTTAAAAAATCAGATTCAAGGATTTTTCAACTACTTTTTCTTATAGTGGAAATCAAAACCATAGTTGCTCTCCTGCTAAGGTACATCGTCAGCCCATTTTTAAAATTTTTAGTTTTGAGAAAAGTGCTCATTAAGTCCTCCAGACTGGCTTTGAACTTGTGATTCTCCTTTCTCAGGCTCCCAAATAGCTGGGATCACACTCATTCTTTCTTTCCTTCTTTCTGCTCCCTTCCCATCCCTTTTGCTTCTGGGATGCCCACAAGAGTGTGATAAGTTGATCTGTTTGATGGTGTTCTACAGGTCCTTTAAATTCAAAAATATAAAGTAAAAGATACTTCATATTTTACTTCATATTTTATTACTTCATATTTTACTTCATATTTTTTACTTCATATTTTTTTCTGTTCCTCATATTAGTTAGATAATTTCCTTTTATTATAAATAGGTAAGTTAACTAGATATCTTGTAGGCAGTTAGATAGGGCAGGCCGTCAAGGTGCCAAGATGGAGAAAAATCTAGACACATTCACTGAAGGCAGAGAAACTACCTTGTCCTCATGCTTCTAAGGATGAATAGCAGTGATTGATATTCTAAATAAATATCAATCACCTGGGAGGAGAAACAAGCCCTTACCAATCCCTTCCAAGAAAATCCCTGACTGAAAATCTTTGTGCATTTGCTATGTGACTTAACTTCCCGACTGGGTCCCCATTTAACCAATAAATGTTACCAAAGCAACAGTACCTGTTAACTTAATGGTTGACTATAATTTTGTCCCACCTTGAACCATCTTCGCCGTGTAGCTTCATCCCATAACACACCTTTGAGAAGCAGAGTGAGTGAGCAACCCACTTGCTGGTCCCCTCTGCCTCTCTTAGATAGAAGCTGTCTTTCTCTTAATAAGTTCTTCCTACTTTTAATCTCCATTATATCTAGAATTAATTCTTCAGTTTTAGAGAATAATAAACTCATGCTTCAGATACCTAACAGGTTTGGGAGTTCCATTTATTCCTCCATATCACTTTGTTCTATGTCTTTTCATTAGTTCTTTCTTTTCTTTCTTTTTTGCCACTAAATCTTGCTGATGAATATGCTTCAGTTATTATACTTTCACTCTAGATTACCCTTTGTTTTTTTGTTTATTTTTCCCCCTCTTTGGTTTCTTTTTATGTTTTGACTCTGAAACACAATGTTCACTGTGTTGATGATTCATTTTCTTTTCTCCATATCTTCTTCTAGTTGTTGGAGCAATTCCTTAAGCCAGCTTTGCTGTTATGGTTGGTGTTTGTAGTTCTGAGGATCAAACTTCGGACCTCACACAGGTTAAGGAAGCTTCCACTTTTCCCCTAACACTGTTGTTTTATAATCTTTGTAGTAGATCTTGTTCAGGTATCATTGCTGTTAATTTGAGGTTTTTTTCCCCCTTCTTTCAATGGACTATACTTTTGTATTTATCTGAGTATCTTGTGATCTTTTTCATTAAAGGCCGAATAGCTAAACCCAGTACTGCAGGCATGAGAAGTCAGAACATCTCTCTTCTCTGGGGTTTGCTGGATTTCATTACTGCATATGCAGTCTCTCTCCAGTTTCCCTCCCGTACACAGTTGTTTTTAGGTGATCCGCTCTTTGAAAGTCTGGTTCCTCCAGAGTGAAAAAGGGAATAATGAAGTGAGGAAAGCTTGGGCCTTTCACGGTCCCTGGAAGCTGCCTCCACCTGAGGGAGAGGAACGTGTAACAGTGGGAAGAAGAGCACAATACAGGCTGTCCACTTCTGTGTCCCTGAGACCAGAGGCGGCAATCAGCCAAACTCACCCACGATGCTAGAGTCCTCAGTAGACTGCTGGGTTTTACAATACTGTAGTTTTTTGGGGGTTTTTTTTAGGTTTTTTGAGACGGGGTCTTGCTTTGTAGTTCAGGTTGGCCCTGAGCTCAGCCTCAAACTCACATCACAGCAATCCTCCTACCTCTGCCTCCCGAGTTCTGGGATGACAGGCATGAGCCACCACGCCCGGCACTGTGGTATGTGGTACTGATTGCTGCTGGGCGTGAGTCTCCACACCCAGTATGGTATGTGGTTACCGGGGATCGAACCTGGGCCCTTACACTTGCAAGACAGGAGCCGGAACCACTGATCTAACTCCCTGGCCCTACAATACTGTAGTTTTATCTGAGACTCTACCAGTAAAGTTTTCATCTACACAGAGAGGCAGATATCTGGTTCTTCTCATTCTGCCAGCTTCCTGGAAACCTCTTTTGAAAAGGTCATTTTTAATCCTTGAACTAAGATATTATTAAAACATTGATTACAATTAATGAACTACATTTTGATGGACAGCAATAATAAGTGAGGTTGCCTGCTAGTCTATATTTTTCAGGAAACTTCACACAACTTGGCATTTTCTCCACATAATCATGCAATATCTGAAATATGGGAAAGATAATGAGCAACCTAAGAGTCGAAAAAGAACTGAAACATGATTGCTGATGTAGTCATAGAAGGCCACCAAGGAAGAGCCAGGATTTGATCTGTCCTTCAAAAGGTCATTGGATATGAAAAAAAATAAAGATGAGAGCGGAAGTCCCCTTGTCCACATGGTACAGTACAACCGTAAGTCCAAAGGTAGGAAAGGAAAGACTTTCTTCTTCACTGAGCAGCCTGAACATCACAGGGGCAATGCTGGGGGAAATAAGTAAATATTAACACAAAGGAAAATATTACTGCTTGCCTATAACTCTTAACTTCCCATGTTAGGCCTGAGAGGCATACAAAATGAATTTATCTTGGGAATGCAGATGCAGGTATTTGAAAAAGCTGCCTGAAATGCTGACAGTTTGAAAAGTGTTGCTTCGTTGCTTGCAGCATTTACTCAAATATGGTCATGTGGATACACTGGCCTCTGATTTTCCTTGGAAAACTTTGTGTGCATAAACTTAACTATATTTCTTCTCTTATTTTATTACTTCTGTATGCTGTCACTATGCTAATAGATGTCAAGCTTAATCTTGAATTCCATTCGTAAACTTTAGATTTCAAGCAAACTTTTTTTTTCAAGAAGTCAGAAGTTTATTTGGTGGTTGAGGTCAGTTGTAGGCCCCTTCTCTGACACGGACCACCTGTGATCTTTACGGGATTGTGGGCTTTCAATACTAGTGTGAGTAAACATTAATTAGACTCAACATTGCAAGAGTCTAACTGTCGATGGAGAATTTGGATCTTGTAAGCTTTCCTGACATGTGTTTCTAAAGAGCTGCTTACTACAAACCTCCCAAAGTCATGGTAAGGGTGAACTGTTATCATGATGTCAACTGTTCTCCAGTCAGGGCTGCCCCAAGAGAAACTTGCAGCTGTGGGCCGGGTCCTGAAAGAATCCCAAGAGCAGCAAAGGGCAATGAGGAGGAACAGTGTTGATTAATAGTCTAGTTAGAGTCTAAAGAATAAGAAGGAGTTGGTTAAGCTATTGCGGCTAAGTGAGAGAGAAGCCACATCATCAAAGTGAAGGTCAGAAACAGACGACTGGAACCAAAGCCTACTCTGGAAGTTACCCTGGGAAGTCTGAGACAACGCTCTGGCACATCTCACGTACAGGTTAGGGAACCCAGCTAAACAGAGCCCTGCTCTCACAGAACCAGGACCTGGAGGGAGTTGTATAATTTAATGGGAAAGGAACAGAGTTGGAAATATCGTATCTGCACTAGTTTTGGAGCATTGTTTTCCTCGTCCATCAAAGGAGAGCTTCATATGGATAATTCTCCATGTCTGCATTCATTCTCTGAGACCGTCTGCATGTACCATCTGCATGTAGCTAAGGCCTCTCCCAGGTCTGTCCAGTCCCCCCACAACCTTTGCAAATCTATTCCTGGTGACTGTGTTGAGTATCAGCACTGATCTCCTCCAGATGATACAGAAAGAGAGCCAACAACGAGTTGTGAATCCAAAATACCCAACCTCCTCAACAGTGACACGTAACTCAGACCCTTCTGCAAGGAAAGAAATGCCCGTGGAGAGTTACTTTCCACATGTCCCAAGATTGAGCACTGGAATCTGGGGAAATGTTTGCTTTGTGAATGTGTTGTCCTATTAAATCAACAACACCAATCAGGCTGCAAGAAAGAGAGTAAAGTGCTTGCCAAGTTGGCCTGAGGTAGCGTAAACCTGCCTTAGCTGTTTCCTGAAGATAGGAGCTGGAATTCTCATGGGGAAAGCAAGCTACGCTCACACATTTCACCCTTGGCCTACTTTGTTTATCTTGAGACCACTGAAGCGTTCAGTCTGGACCATACAGTATTTCCAGTGTCTCCTGTTACTTCTTTCCCAAGCATCTGGTTTTTCTCAGGCTTCATGTGAATGACCCTATGTGGCCTTGTGCTGGGACCCAAGAACTCCTGTGGAATATGGTATCCTGAGCTTTGGTCACTGATGATATCTGTTGAAGTCTAGGGCCTGTCCTCCCAGGGAACATGGAAAAAAATACAAACAGATTTTCTTTCTGGACCGTGACTAAGACCTTATAGGGAAGAAAAAGGAATGAAATAGCTCAAGATGTGATACATGTATGTATCAACTGTTCATGATGAATGTGTGTACTATGTATCACAAACATGTACTATTCCAAAAATGACTTTGTACTAGACTTCAACCTCAGTGATGAGGATCCTGCTTGAGAATCCCTACTACAATACGCCTGCCATCCTCCATCTTTTACGATGGTAGCAGCAAAATCCCTTTGGAAGATTGAGCCAGAACACTTATGGGTTTTCACAACATTCACACCCTTTGTATCATGATACTTGTGTCCTTTTTCTCCACTTCTGTAACACTTAAAATCCCACAAGTCAATAAGTTTTGATGAAATAGCTGCCACATAACTGTAGTTAATCTAACTGCCTTAGCAAAGGTGAAAGAAATACCCTCATTTCAAAAAACTTTTAACCAAGGTGAAAAGATAAAAATACTTCATTTAACGACAACAAGTAACATACACTAATGTGATGCAGCCTAACTTGTGTGCGGCAAATAGCGAGTTCTGTCAAAGTAGAATCTGAAAGGAGAGCAGTGGTGGTCCCAGGAGTGTGAATGCTTCCTGGTAGAAATAGATTTGTGCTGAGCTTTGTAGGAAGGACAGAAATTGAATGGTGGATGCATAGTGAAGGCTCTTTAGGTATTCTTAGACTTCAAACTAACTGCCAGTCAGCAGTTAATCGAGGTCATCAAAAGAGATGGAGACCAGCAGCCTTAGAGAAGGTTGATCCTATGTAATTTCTCAGGTACCTACCAAGAGGTCTATGACACTTCACTGTTGAATAGTCTTAGTCTCACCAAGAAAAAATAACCATGACTAGAACCAAAGGAAAGTTCCAAATCAGAGGACATCTTTGTCAGTCACAAAAAAACTTACAGACTGCAGAGAAGGCACCTACACCTCTACACCTGGACATTCTGTCTGAAAGAGATGTTCTGAAGAGCACCTTAAAGTGTCTCAGTACTGCTCAAGCCTTTTCTAGCACAAGTGTAGGATAAATCCACAAAGAACTAATGCTTCTGCTGCTACAGTTTTAATATGGTCAGCGGGTCTGTTCTCCAAAACTAAGGAGTGAGCAGTATAAAAAGATGTTTGGAATTCCATTGTGAAGAGTAGTGAGTATAGAGACTGAAGCAGGATTTGAAGTATGTAAGAGTCAGATAAAGAAAAGCCAACCAGTGAGCAGTTTTGTCCCTCCTCCATAAGTCCCATTGTGTATCACTTGTTCCTTGGTACATTAGATAACATTTATCAAAGGAATAATATACAAATTATTGGGGGGGGTTTGTAGAATTTTTATTTTCACAGAGGAGCAAATATTGTCCTATGGTAAATGAACATAGAATTCACCAGGTAAAAATGTTTAAGTGACGGACTTGATTGTAAAATTGTGGTATGTCATTTCAATGTGTAACCCATTCTGCTATCTTGAATGGTGTGTACATTTTTTTTTAAAGGTTTTTGAGACAGGGTCTCGCTTTGTAGTTCAGGCTGGCCCTGAGCTCAGCCTCAAACTCACATCACAGCAGTCCTCCTGCCTCTGCCTCCCGAGTGCTGGGATTACAGGCGTGAGCCACCACGCCCGGCACTGTGGTATGTGGTACTGGTTGCTGCTGGGTGTGGGTCTCCACACCCAGTATTGTATGTGGTTACCGGGGATCGAACCCAGGTCCTTGCACTTGCCAGACAGGCGCTGGAACCACTGAGCTATATCCCCGGCCCGAATGGTGTGTACATTTATAGCATTTGTACGCCTAGAGTGAGCCTGCTTCTCAGATGTAGTGTAGAACTCGGTGGAATATTGAAAAGTTAAGAGCTCTGGCAGAATAAGTGATGCTGCCTTCCTACCCTGGACTGCCAGGTTCACCATGGAATGAGTAAGAAAGAGTAGCAGAAGAAGCAGAGAGTACTTGATCCACCACATCAACAGATTTTTTTTTAATTATCTTTATTGGTACATTAAATATACACATCATGATTGCACTCCATAATGGGGATTTGTACCAGTATAAGACACAACTTAATTCTCATTTTTTCCCATAGCCCCACCCACCCTACCACCCCCCCATATATATAAAATTTGTTTCCTTGCTTTTTTGTTACAATCTCAACATTATCCCCTTTCATCTTATTTTACATTGAGCATTTTCTATTTCACAATATATAACATACAATGCTAGGACTCATTTACATCTTCATTTTCTCATTAAGTCCTGCCACATGGTATAAACTGTGATACTTAACGACGATACAGCAATAAGTAGTCCTTGGTCTCAGGTGGTTGTAGGTTAATGGATAGGACACAAAGTGATTGAAAAAGTACTTGCTCTGATAGGGGTATAAGTACAGTGCAATGGAAAAGCTAAGGAATGTGCTACCCTAAGACTTGCAGGGGGGTAGACCCCATCATTGCAGACTTCCTGCAGGTAATGACCCTTATCTTGGGATTGAAGGATATGAAGATATAGCCAAATAGTATTAAGGTTTAGAAGAACTACTCATCAGTTCCCCAACTAAGTTACAAATTTATTTTTTTATTGTGTAAAACTTCAAACACGGGAAGGTAGGGTAGTGATACAGAGCTTCTAGGTCAACGAATCACTCGAGTTCTCCAGTTCTTCCTGTCAAGAGTATGAAGGGACCGAGATCTTATCCTACTTGGGAGATAATAATTTGCTGTGTTGCAGTTTCATGGATGGAAACGTGAGACTCTTGCCTTATGGTTCAAATGGTAGTCAAAATATCAGACTTTGCTCCAGTTACCTGAGCCCTAAATGTCATGGGGCAGCTCAGTAGGGCAGTGCTGGCAGTGGTTACTTTGTAAGAGAGTAACCTTAGATTTGGGAAATGGCACCTTTCATAGTTGGCAAGAAGTCTGCCTGAGCCTTGTCTCAGAGGAGGACATTGTACTTATTACCCTGAACCACTGGCTCACCTGCCTTTTGGACTGTCCACTGCTATGTAAAAACCCTCAAGAGCAAACACACCCAACAAAAAACTGAAGAAATGTAGTCAGAGCATTATGCACACACGGGCAGAAAAGTAACACCACTCCAGGAGAATTTTCTCTCGACTCCTATCTCCGTTGTCAGGCGCGGAATTGGTAAACTCTGACCTGCAAGGAAATTGTGACCTGGCTTCTGTTTGTGTAAAAGTTTGCTAACCTCCACTCAAGGGTCTGGTCCTCCTCCATCTGATTAAAACTGGCTGGTAAGTACCATGTCTGCAATCCAGGGAACAGGAAGAGGGACGAGAGGAGGAAAAGCCAAGCCATCTTCTGATTAAAGGATGTGACCCAGTACCTGACTTCTGGACCCTTCTTACTGGCCAGAACCATGTCACACGTTAGACTAGCAGTTCCCACTTTTTTACAAGTTTCAGTAGTTTTCTTAGTTTCACTGATTCTAATCAGAAGATTTAGCGTCATGCTCAAGACCAAACTTACTAAAGTCAAAGAATGGAAAGTAAAACAGGCAGATGCGAAGGAGACATAGGACAAAGCCCCAAGGAAACCAGCTGCAAGCTTCCAAGAGTCACTTCCCAGGGGAGTCACTCGGCGTGTGCTTCCTTCCTCCAGCAACCAGTTGTGACAACATGTACAAAATGCTGTCTACTGGGGAAGCTCATTACAGGCTCAGCGTCTCAGCTTTTCCTGGGGCGAGCGGTTCACCTTCTAGTCACCTTCTGTCTAACTGCATCCTCAAACTGCAGATTCCCAGCAGGAAAGAAGTTGATTAGCATAAACTATATTCTTGCACAATGTAGGTACAGTGAAAGGATTAGTGAGAACATTCCTGAAACTCAAATGCCCATAGGTCATACCAAACTCATTCTTGCCAGCAGAGCTTCTTAAAGATCAGAGGCTCAGGCTTGAAATGGTGACTCTCCACAGCACATGCGCCTGCATGGGGCTGCTGTAGAGAACAAGCCTGCAGTCTAGCTAAGTGTCGATGTGCACAGCTGAAACTTGGGAGACTTGTTAATTGAAAGAGAGATGAAGGATAGTTATGGTAGATCATGAGTACTGTCTGCTACACAAGAAACACAAGAGATTACTGTGGGATTTTCTAAATCCAGCACAACTGACATTTGGGGCTGAATAATTCTTTCTTGTGGGCAGCTGTTTTTTTGCGAGGCAGTATCACCTCTTTCAATCCTGACAATCAAAAATATCTCCACATATTATTACATATGCTCAGGGCAAGGGAGAGCATTTTCCAGTTGTGCTTCAGGTGAGTGTGTGAAGGTTTTCGGTACCAGTTATCATCTTATTGCCAAATGATGATGGATAATCTGATAGGACAGACACTTACTGTACTACGGATGATAGGACAGAGAACCTGCATACTCGGCCAGCTGTGCCCAAAGTTTCATTCCTATAGAAATGTAAAAACCCAATGCCTCACTCCCAATGTTATATGGAAAGATTCCAGAAGATTTCTGAGAGGAGAGGGTGAGTTTCTCATTTGAACTTTATTCCGATGATTTTGAAAGATTCCAAATTCCTATCCACCCCCACATATTCATTTGTGCGTGGATTAGGTGGCCTTTAGGGGAGCAATAAGTATTTTGGCCTTTCATCTAACTTTCAGAAGACTGTTTTCTGCTTTGAGACTGTAGAACCTGGCGATACACAGTGACACAAGCAAAATGACCCTGAGGGATCGAAGTACAAAACGTAGGCACAGAGACTGCTATTCCGAAGAAAGAACAATTTAAAAGATGGCCTTTCAAACTGGTGACTGTATATGAAAGACTTCCCTGCCTTTTACAAAGAGTATATTATGCCTCACAGAGTTCCTATATTTCCATTCTCTTAGACAAAACATGTATTAGGCAACTAAAGAATTATTCAAAGATGAGTTACGCTAATTAGTAACCAAAGCACAAAACACTGAACATAAGAACTTCGACTCTGAGCCATTGCACGCTTCTGCCTGTTGCAAGGGCAAATTCTATACATTCTTTGTAGAATTTGATTTGAGAATAAACAGTGGGATGAAAGTCAAGTTTCAGTCCTTAATAACTCGAACACAGATGTTGCTGTTGACAGGAAGAGATATGTCAAGTGTTGTTTCTCCATTTGCTGGGCAAGATTTGACATGTGCTAAACCAAAATAGAAATCTGAAGAATTAAATCAAGATGTGTTGAGAGAATTTAGGGGGAAAGAAGTGGTGACAGAAGCAGGTCTGGATATACAACATTAAGCTACAGATAGAAACTTAAAAAAACAAAAAACAAAAACAAAACAAAACAAAACCAACTTCCCAGAAATATCAGCTTTGACAAGCTGACTTACAAATTTAGTTGCTTTTAGAAAAGAATGTTAAAAATAAAAAGGATCCACAGCCAGGATACCATCCATCTAAACAAATAACATTCACTGTCCATCTATTCTAGTTTGTTCACAGAATGATAAGTACTTACAGATTTCTCAGGAAGCCTGTATTGGGGAAAGTACAATCAGGTGCTGGCTTGAGTAGGCTGTGTGCCAGGTCTCGGAAGTGCCAGTCTCCCATGTGCGTCAGACTCATGTCCACTGTTACCAACCCTCAGCCATGGCTAAGGAAGGCATCAAAGATCTGCTAAGGTTGAGCAGATTCTATTAACACAGGAGACAGGACACAGGAGACAATGAAACATGTAGATCTTCTCTTTAAGAATTTCTACAACATCTTTTCCTCCTTGTGACTACATTTATCTGTCTTGCTTTTCGAACTAAAGCTATAGACTAGATAAGCTTCACGGTGATTGATTGCTTCTCAATTAAACACTAGAGTTGAATTCAGGCCAGTACCTCCCAAAGCCAATGCCTGCACCTCACGACTATTGAAATGCATACTCCATATCTCATTTTCAAATTAGCCAATTAGCTGGCATTTAAAAAAAATCTCATATAGTCACTAAGATATGAATGGCTGATATTCATGGAAGGGATTACTTCTTTCTTTATTTTATTTTTTATTTAAGGTCTTTTGAGACAGGGTCTCACTTTGTGGTTCAGGCTGGCCCTGAGCTCAGCCTCAAACTCGCATCACAGCAATCCTCCTGCCTCTGCCTCCCGAGTGCTGGGATGACAGGCATGAGCCACCACACCCAGCACTGTGGTATGTGGTACTGGTTGCTGCTGGACGTGAGTCTCCACGCCCAGTATTGTATGTGATTACCAGGGATCCAACCAGGTCCTTGTGCTTGCCAGACAGGCACTGGAACCACTGAGCTATATCCCCAGCCCAGGGATTACTTCTTTCCATATATGTTACCTTCATTTACTCCTTCTATAATATTTATTAACCATTATGCTAATCACTGAAATTGTAGATTTTTGCCACTCACAGTCTTAAAATAGAAATACTGCACACAAAAGGTGGATGACTATTTACAAATGGTAAATAAGATGAAATTAAATTACAGGGAAAGGATAATGCAGCTTCTTAGGACTGTTAGTGTGGGAGTGATTAATTTATTACTACTATAGACAAAAAGGATTGGGAAGAAGCTGAGTCATGGGGTGTCCTAAAGAATGAGCCAACTGCAAGAAACAGCAGCCTCCAACTGAGCAAGTTCTTAGCCCTGAAGGAGCGGGAGCGCAGCCCTGGACAGAGTTGAGCACCTTGACTTCAGCTTTCTCACATTCCTCTCGCTTCTCTAGTGCCATGAGTCGAAATCTACAGAATATTGTTGGTATTAGTCTGGCCAACTTCTTCGGGCCTACAAGTGTGAGAACGCAGAAAAGCAGGACTGAAGATGTGAAGGGAGATATGGGACACAGAGCAGAATGAGACACGAGCCTAGATCAGCGCTTTCACTTGTAACAGACAGCAAGACAGGGAGAGAGGCTGTGAAAACACATATTCTTAGGCCCTGTCTCCAGCTATTCCAACTTTACTAGGTCTGGGGAGGAGCCAGAAAATTCGTGTTGTCCCTGCTGCTGCTCTGCAGATAATAACCTTGTGTGGCACCAGCCTGACCTTTTGACACGAGGCACAAAGATGTCTAAACACGGAGACACCTAACAGTATGGTACTCACTTCATGAGTCAAGTTTAAAAGATTTTTGCTTTACTTTCTTAGCATACTACTAGCAAACCAGCTCTTAACCCAATTTACTCTTACTTAGAATTCAACAACTATGACAGTTTTGAATTTGCAAGTAAGAATGTACAATTGATTATGGGCTTAACACGTCCTATGTGATTCCTGAGCAAATCTTCCTGTCAAAAAAGCTATTACCTTGTTCAGAGTAAGCTATCCCATATGCATAAAGGTTAGTGTGCCTACAGACACAGTTTTTACTGTTAAAGTGTGCATAGTTTTTTTAAAAACTTAATTATAAAAGAATTGGCATTAAATCATTTCATTAAAAACATTTTTCTTCAGTAATCTTTTTAAAATGTGATGGTAATTTTATGTGCCACCTTTCCTGGGTGAAGAGTTGTCCAGATAGCTGGGAAAACATCCATGGATATGTCTTTGAGGGTGTTTCTGGGAGAGGTCATCACTTGAGTTAGTGAACCGAGTAACATATAACTCTTTTTTTTTTTTTTTTTTTTTTTTTTTTTTTTTTTTTTTTTTTTTTTTTTTTTTTTTTTTTTTTTT
>PVIR01014296.1:6765-40658 GCA_004026965.1 Petromus typicus | reverse complement strand
CAATTAGCCAGTGTTAGGTGCTGTCTCGCTGGGCCTCACAAAATAACCTTTAATAACGTTTCCATTTGAGGCTATAGATTCTCTACTTTCCATTTTCTCTCTATTTGCCATTTTATCCAGCATTACCTTGCATTCAGTCTTTGCAGATTTTAATGTTATTAATCGGATAATTGTCACATTACTGTAAGGAAATTCACTGCGAGTATCATCAGAGGGCAGAAGAAGGAGATAGGGGCACGGAGAGGTTAAGTGAAGTGCCTGGATTCACTTAAGCAAGTAACTGCACCAGAAGAGGAATATTCTCCACACACTATTCCTTGCTGGTGGTGAACTCTAGGAGCAGATGGCCCTTTCAACTTGAATTTCTACTTTCACTAATATTTTTGATGTTGTTCACATTTGTTATATTTTTTCCTGTTTTCACCCTAAGTAGGGATTTTCAGAAGTTGTATAATGACTCCCGAGCACATAGATTTCCACTTTCAAGAAAGTTCACCGTTTACAAATTATAAATATATCAAAAAGAAAAAAAATGCATCTTTCAATGTTTTTTTTTTTCTTAGCCACTTTTTCCTCCATTGGAAAAAAATGGCACTTGAATTCATAGAGATAGAAATGGCTAGTAGGCTAGCATTCCCTAAGAATTATAAATATTACACATCCAAAGAGATCTTTTGAAGGAACAAGGGACTAAGCTTCCTTGTGATATATTTACTTTTCTACACTTAAACCTATTTTAATTCACACATAAAAGGTAGAAAGGGAATTTCGACAGTCCGCAGAACTAGAATTTCAGCAAATCAGAGAAAGTACCATTCTAAGACCTTGTTAGATTTCTAACTCTCTTGCTTTACTGGCTTTTAAAAATGGCTCCTTGTAAAGGAATAAATCAGACAGATCAAAACAAAGTTTGGAATTCTATGTAAGTAGGATAAAAATATAAAATTGTTTCTATAAAAATAAATGTATCTTTTATCCAAAACCAAGTGGCCAAAGCACGTGAGTCTGGAAGAGAAAGATAGGTGGGATCTAAATTAATCCAAGTTAAAGTCTGAGGACTCAAGATAGCTAACAAGGAGGTGGAAGAGAAGTTAAGGGGGAAGGGGGAGGGAGCATACTTCCAGTGGAGGAAAGAGCAAAACTGAGGGTCAGAAAAGAAAGGAAGAATCACACAGAGGACAGAAGTCTCCTTGTAGCTGGAACACCGAGAATAAACAGGAGGGTGGACTGAGATATGAGGCAAGGTCACAAGGGAGGTTGGGACCAAACTAGGTTGATGTTAGCAACCGAGTGAGAGTACTCCTCCTGTCTCTTTCCACAAATTTGTGAAACTTTCCAAGAAATCCAGAATCAGGCACAATCCATCTTTTACTTAATATTTGAACACTATGAGAATCAATTGCAAACCTAAAATATTAGGGAGTCAATAGGTAGCTTTCTTAGGCTTTCCAAAATGGGTCATAACTCATCTTGAGATGTGCCCTAAGTATGTCAAAAGCCACTTTCACAAACACTCAGAGCTGGCTTCTTAGAATGCCACTATTGCTTCACCTTCTCCTTCTGTACAAATGTTGCTTTGGAACTATATTATATCTACACCCTGTCAAAACTTTGATTCTAAAAGTATTAGGTCTCCAATGAGTGGCTCATCATTCTCTGCTTAGTGTGTGTTGCTCAGAAAGGTTCAGCCTCTACTTCTGTGCAGCATTCTTGCTCTGAAAACTAACAAGTCTCATGCTGGGGTTGGATTATCACCTTTCCCTCACAGAAGCTGTCCTACTTCTTCTCATTTTTTCATTATAGATTGATATGGAGTGATGTAATTGTTGATTGTTTGGAAACATCACGGTCTATAATCATGTCTACACTGAATTGTGTGTCAGGGACATATATATCTTTCACATCAGAACCACAGGCAGGTACTGTGTTTAATGTATCTTTCTGCTGATGAAATCTTAATGTTTTAATATTTTAAAATAGATTTCCTGCATTTTACTTTTCCTTTTTTTTTTTTTTTTGAGACAGAGTCTCACTTTGTATTTCAAGCTGGGCCTGAGCTCAGCCTCAATCTCACAGCAATCTCCTGGCCTCTGCCTCCCAATTGCTGGGATTACAGGCATGAGCCACCATACCCAGCAGTGTGGTATGTGGTTCTGATTGCTGGTGGGCATGAGTCTCCACACCTGGCATTGTTGTATGTGGTTACCAGGGATTGAACCCAGGCCCTTGTGCTTGCAAGGCAGGTTCTGGAAATCCCTGGCCCTGCATTTTAATTTTTTAGTGGACACTGCACATTATGTAGCCCATCCTCACTGCTGTTTAAGAGCTGTAGGCTGCTACCACAAATGTCCCTTTAACTTACATCATGATGCACTGATGGTTAAAATGCTACTACATGATCTCTGCCTTTTCAGAATCCTATTTATCTCAATTATCTCTATGGAGCCAAAAACATCTCTGATATTCACACTCATGATATGAGAGCCATAATAAGAGGGCCATGTGGATGCCTCTTTCCTGGAATATTTCTTATTGCTTTACTAAAAGGAGTGCACTTCAGACTTCTGAGGGAGCATATTAGCTGGTGACTTCTCAGGTCTGACACGGCAAATCCATTCTTCCACGTGGCAATACTTAGAACCTTCCAGTTCCATCCACAGTACTCTGCCAAGGACACTCAGGCATATCTATTTTTTATTGTAGGCCATCAGTTTCATCCAAACTTCCGGGAGCTGTCCAAGCAGCATATTAGGACTGACTCCCAGTGTCCTTGCCAGGATCTTAAATCCTGAGGCACAGAAGACTGGCCTCATATCGATAAATCTGTTCCATATAATTCTCTTCCAGCCTGAGCCCAGAACCCTCAAGACCCACTGTCACATGTATTATTCTGGTGCCACTGAGGAATGTGAGCCAGGTCCTTTAACTCTTCACAGACAGCCTGTTGCCAGTGGGCTGTGCTAAGCTTTGTCTTCAGTTCCTGCTTCATAGACCATCAGGGAAGCAAGGAGCAGGTCTTGCAGGAATTATGCATCATCCTATAAAGCAATCATCTCAAGTGGGCTTGACAGCATGAGCTCCAGATGAGGGGACACCAGATTCATGAGACTCTGGGGGCTGAATACTTTTAGGTACATTGAGCCAGATATACCATGTGAGTTTTCAGGGAGCTGGTTGGGACAGTAAATCCATATTTTTGTTTGTATTCCACTTCCATAATCAAATGAAGGTCATACATTTCAACACTAGTCTCTCCATAAACTATAGTAGGTATTATAAAATACAGCCATGTATTTTTGGCTATTGTACAATGCTATAGGTTCTTTCTAACTAATGTAAATCTGTTGTTATCTTATTTCATAGCTTTGATGTTTACTGACGAGAACCAACCACTCCTCATCTTTTATAATGATCATGCTCACTATAGTTCTTAAATGCATAAGACAAAGCATTTCCTTCTATCTGTATCTCATCTTACCACAAGTCAAGATTCCATATTCTTAATAAGCACAATTCAGGCATTACCATCACCCTAAAAATTAACAGTAGCAGTGTACTATTCCATATGGTCAACAAAGGTCCACTTCCAGAGTTATATTCTAAGTGTCTATTTCTAGGACTTTTAAAAAAATTATCATTTGTTTTCATTTTTTTCCTTCAGAAACATACTCAGGGACTATGATCAAGTTCAAGTACTTTATTTGTGAGAATGAAACCAAGAAGTGCTCTAAGGAGTGAGCAAGTGTCCACAGAGAAGGGAAAGAAGCCATTACAGGTCTGTTTCAGAATGGCCAGTGTAATCTTATGATGCAACACTTGTAGACAGTGTAGGAGGTGAGACTCAGTTTCCTACCTGAAATCTGAGCAAGCAGGTATACTCATGTAACTCTTCAAGTACCATGAATCACCAATGAGTGATGAACCTAGGGTGGTGGACTTATTCCTCAACTTAGTCTTGTTCTCCACTCACTAACTTCCCCCAGATTCACACAGAAGAGAAAAAATAAGCTAAATTTTTTTCCAAAGAGGGGCAGGTTCTCATAATTGAACATGGATCCTCATAAATACAAGAAGTGTCAGTTCCATGGACAGTTCCACGACAGGGAACTGGGATGATCTATTTGAATTTTCTTTTCACTTATAAAAGCTCCATATTTATTAATGCAGTGTTTCAAGCCTGATGTCCTTGTTGCTCCTCTGTATGTCTACGGAGTCTGATCACACTGTGTTTTCTTTTTATCTGGTGCTTCTCCCGTTTTGATACTCTCTATATAGTATCATTGCCACCTGTAATAACACCAACATTGTCATCCTGACAAACATCTATGTCTTCTGTTACTCAGGGATGGGAAATATCTTAAATAACCCATTTCTCAATTTAGAACTCAATTCCAGAAGTAATTCTAAAGGCTCCCAACATGCTTTGTTTAGGTATAACTTTGGAACTACTACCTAGGATGGAAGAATATATCTATGGGAAGGGGTCAAGGCAATCACATTTGACATAAATGTTGAGGGAGAAATTTACAAAAGAGGGAAGAAAAGTGAGAGATGCTATGCCAGTGAAGTACAGACTAACAGTTTGGTGGCTACTTGAATGAGGCTGAGGATAGAAACATTCCTAAAAGTCTAGATCACAGGATAAGAGCTGCATAATGATAGAAATTTCAATTAGACTGACTGGTGAAGATTAGATTTTGCAGGATCTTGAGTTTATAAAATGAAATTCTGATGATTGTACACAAAAGAAGAAACATTTAGATGAATGTCTTTTCTGTCTATCTGATTAGAAATTATTGGAAGTGACTTAGAAGAGTTAAGGTATGATTGCAATAATTCATGATAGAATAGTGGGATACCTATAGGGAAAAAGTAGTACACTGGTATTAGAGATGACTTGAAGAGACTACTTTATGGAAAGAATGTATAAATGTCATGTAGATAGGTATCAATATCTAGTTTTGTACACTATCACATGTTTGATACCTGACACATTTGCAAATATATTATCAAATGAATGAAAGAAGTAATGAATGAGATTATCAATCTCTCTTCCAAAATTTCACGGTATACTATGCCACCTATTGACACTGACATCATAACATTTTCCTTAAATTTTATATCCCCTGTTCCTGAACTTGCCAAAAAAGTGACAATAACATATTTCTGAACCATATTTGGTAAATTAGAAAAATGGAATTAATGAAGTCTGGTAGAGAAACCATGTTTAATTTTTCTTTATATGATGCAACTGTAATACAAAAAGGTGGGCAGGGGAGTTAGCTCAGTAGTTTCAGTGCCTGTCTTACAAGCTCAAGGACCTGGGTTCGATTCTTCGGTAACCACATACAATACTGGGCATGGAGACTCATGTCCAGCAGCAATCAGCACCACATACCACAGTGCCGGGCATGGTGGCTCATGCCTGTAATCCCAGCACTCAGGAGGCAGAGGCAGGAGGATTGTTGTGATGAGAGTTTGAGGCTGAGTTCAGGGCCAGCCTGAACTACAAATTGAGACCCTGTCTCAAAAAAAAAAAAAAAAAAAAAAAAAAAAAAAAAAAAAAAAAAAAAAAAAAAAAAAAAAAAAAAAAAAAAAAAAAAAAAAAAAAAAAAAAAAAAAAAAAAAAAAAAAAAAAAAAAAAAAAAAAAAAGCCCTATGACTGAGTGAGGCCTGGACATGGGCTGAAGGGTTTTTAGAATCAAAGCATAATCATAGCTAGTATTCAAATGGAATGGCAAAGACTTACTCTTCTCAATTGTACTGTTTTCCAAATAAAAATATAAAATCAGAGACAAGGAAACACAGTTATAATTATGTTCTATCATAAGTGATTTGAGGTAAAAATGAACAGAAGAGACCAAGCAAGCTGAGTGATGAATGAGATCATATTAAAATTTCTGGCAGAGTACACAGGTCACACTAAACACAGAAAGAGAAGATTCATTGAAGTACATAAAAATGTGGCACCTCCATTCACAGGAACCACTTCTTGTGTTTGTTCTATTACAAAGCTATTAACTTCTTGAAAATAAAAATTAAATTCTCTAGCTGAAAACAGCTTATGGAATTAATTATGATGATATGTGGAGAGAAAAGAGGAAGTATTTCCATAGGCCTGCAAGGTCGGTACAGAAATCAGTGAAAGGAATGTCTCTAGTTTCCAGGACTTGTAAAGGCTTTGCCAGCAGAAAACCCAGATACTCCGATATTTTAGGGAAGGTTAGAATTTACACAAAGCAAAAAGTATCTCAGGTGATTTAATATGAATTGTAAATATAAATGTTTTCTTTTTATACCTGCCCACAATTCTCTGTATATTTGCATTAGGACAGATTCCCTGCGGAGACTAGTGGGTGAGGTGTAGAAATTTTTCTGATAGAAGCCATAGGATCATGCTTCATAATGAAATTAAAATGAACTCTCTAAGTGGCTTTGAATCAAAAAAGAAAAAGATGAAGGAAAAACCTGCAACCCAGAGGGTTGCAGAGAGCCCTTGATGACTTCCTCAGTCTACTGTAAACTCATTTCACCGACATCTGAATGCCGATTCTGACAATTTGTCTCTTGCACCCACTTTGATGCACTCACCAGCTGCCCCTTCACTTTGGTCCTTGTTTTATTTGTGAGAAAGACAACCTAGTTAGGGAAGTAAAGTTAAAAGCAACAACGTTAAAAAAAGGAATTGAAATCCAAAGATAAATGTCTATAATATAATGCAGGGTAGGGGGTAATCAAGGCAGGTTCCATCAGATGCTGGAAATGAGAGTAACTATATTAAAGTCCTCAAAAAGTCTTTGGGGCCTTGGACACAAAGAGGCCATATGAGGCCTAAATATGTTGCATGTGGTGACTATATTATTGAGTCTCACACCAGTAGTCTGGGGCTTATTAAAAACACAGACACTGGCCCAATTTTCTTTCTCTGTGGCTAAAAGGTGGATAAAACTCTTCTGTAACACAAGAGAGATAAAAATGGGACTGCGAAGTTATTCTAGTCACACCACGTACACTGCATTGCTACTTCCAGACAATGTTAATTTGGCAAGTACTTATAAAGGTGAGTCTAATTTGCAAAATTTAGTAAAATACACAAAACCTTAGTAATGAAGAATGTCCGACCAACTCATAGTGCAGACACCAAGTACAAGCAAAAATTACTCAAGGTTTGAGGACCATCTCTACACCTTAGAACAAACACCCCATGAGATCTTTAATGTCATTACAAAGCAAAGGAGTCTAAGTTTATAAGTTCTCATCTGAAACATTCTAACACAGTGAAGTACGAGCTGGTTCATTTATCCCTTCCAGAAGAATGAAAGGTTGCATTGGACCTGGTGAGATTTTAACCTGTGATCGTAGAGAATCTTCCAGAGCTTCAAACCTGAAGTTTGATGTGTAACCTACTGGTTTAAAAGAACCTACATATTATTACTGGAGACTCTAACGTAGTGGGTGGGTACATCAGATATCAGAAAGAGCAATTTAGTCAGCAAGACACCTAAGTTCTCTGTTCTAATCATAAAAAAGGTGCTCTTCCCAAGAGCTACCACAAGGAGAATTTTTATAGGTACTGAGTAAAAGTAACATTGCTGAGATTTTCCCTTATAGAGATTCAGCCTCAATTTAGAAGACAGACTCAATCATTTCTAAGGTTCCACTGTCTTATTGTACCAGTTAAATACTATGGTATAGGCTGAAGTTTGAAAAGTACAGTTGAATACACATGATTCTGGAGTTTGAAGGACAATAATCTTACTTATCATGACTTAATTCACATTTCTCAGTATCACAGTTTATTACATGGACTCTTGTAAGAAGTATTATATTCCCTGGAACACATCTCTTTGTATTATTGACCTGCTGGTACATTGTTATCATTAACTGAAGCTTTTTTGGAAATGTTATTTTCACTCCCACTACTCCCTATTACCTGCTGTGGGGAGGACAAATTTCTAGCCAGCAGATTTACTTCTATTCTTGCTTGTTATGTATCAGCTGAGGATTTTATATACCATATTTTCTCCACTCTATGTTTGTATGTTGTTTTCATTTGAGGAAAGGAGAAAACAGATTGACCAAATTACCAGCTCAGACCATGTGTCTCAACCTTGAAAGGTAAGAATTGCAGGCGTCCAGAAAAGAAATGGGTGTCCACTGAGTTCCACTACTTTCCAGGAGGTGTT
The DNA here is from genome assembly GCA_004026965.1 of Petromus typicus. Lineage (NCBI taxonomy): Eukaryota > Metazoa > Chordata > Mammalia > Rodentia > Petromuridae > Petromus > Petromus typicus. The sequence continues at coordinate 32,472 of PVIR01014296.1, read as the reverse complement.
TCCTGTGGGTTACAAAGCTTCCGACCCACGGATCTACCTGTCCCCTGCAGCCACTCAGCCTCAAGAGCCCTTTCTTATGCTTTCAGGTTAAGCCCCAGAAAAATATGGTCACAGAGTGAAAGGCTGGGTGTCTGCTGGAGCCAGGCCCCGGAGCTCTCCTGTAAACTCTCTATAAAAAAGAATTATGGATGAGCATCAGAAGAGAAAAATACATCTACATTGAGCATGTTTCTCCATGTTTCTCTATTAGGAGACTATTTTGGAAGAGGGACTATTTTGCAACTTGACTAGTTGAAATGCTTTGGGTGGTTGTCTAAACTTTTTGTTTGTGTGAAATAGAGTATCGCTGTGCAGTACAGGAATGCCCTTCCTGACTCAGCCTCTCAAGTTTTTGGGTTTCCCCACACCTGGACACTGTCTACATTTTAAGTCTTAATATTCAAAGTTGACTGAGGGAATAGTTTTCCCTCAATGCTTGTGATTGTACAGTATTTGCTTGCTTAAGGTAATACTAGTAAATAAAGGATGCTCAGGTGAGTGTTAACTACAGACAGCAAGTAACTTTTACTATGAGTCTACCTCAGAGGTTGAATGGTTCATACACTAAAGTTTAGCATTTCTGATCTAAAATTCAAATTTAACTAGGTGATGTGCATTTTAGTTTACATGTTATTTTTTTTTAAATACCTTAATTGAGAGCAAGAGTTTGATTAAGCAAATTGTTTTTAAGCTGGTGATACTTATTTTGACAACTTCGCTACCGAAGGGGGCTTCTTCTATAAATCCTGAATGTTACAAATTAAGCACGGCCATTGATCCATCATTCTGGATCCAGGTCTAGCGCCTCTGGTGGTAAAATTTAGATTTGCATTTTCATAAGAACAGACCAAACCAGACATGACTCCAGTGAGAGAAAAATATTTTAGCATTGTAAAGCGGCGTGCTTCCTGAAAGTGTCTCTTGAGTCTCTGCTATTAGCAAAGTGAAAAGAGTCAGAGTATGTCCCGGGTCCTACTGCATGGGTAGACATGAACCCAAGAAAAGGGTTGCCACTGGCACTGGCAACCCTGTTCTTATCCTCTGCAATTGCTGTCTTTATCTTTTGCAACGCTGGTTTCTGTAGATTCCTTATGGACTCTTGTTGGGGCTTCATTCCATAAAGAAAACAGTGTCATTCCAGAGCTCACATTGCAAATACACAGGTGTAGCCATAATCAGAGCTTTCAGTTGAGTTCTGATTCTCTAGCAATAAAAGTTACCTGGAGAAGGTAAATATCTTTAGGCCAATAAGTTGTACTCCAAAGGTGATATCATCTTATAAATACACTGGTTGGTAATGGCTCATTCTTAGGTCAGGAGTAGCATGTATAAGAAAGATGGAAAGATGTCTCTCTTAATAACCATTACAAAAACTGAGAAAGAGATGTTTATAAGTAAAGTGAGTTCCAAAATACATTCTAAAGCAAAGGATGAGGCCAGGCTTAGGTTGGTGGATGGTGCTCACTCAGTCCCCAGGGATAGGGAATAGCAATTCCTAAGAAAGACAAAAACAACAATCCAGACCTCAAAGCTGAAGTTTTCAGGTGACTGTTTTAACAACTGACAGGCATGATAATTTAAATAATGTCTTCTTTTTAACACCAAACTGAAATCTCAATTTAAATGACTTGACTTATGATTTTTTAAATTTAAATATTTATTGGTACATTATGAATACACACTATCATCACATTCAACATTTAGAGTTTGTATCAGAATATGACATGACTTGATTCTTATTTTTCCCTTTTTCCTTGCCTTGCAACCACCCACCCCCTTATGATTTTAAAGGTAAACAAGCAAACAAACAAACATGGTGAATAATTATTAGGGGAAAAACACTATGTTAGATGTAGAAATTTATTTGTGGCAGAAGTCTGTCTGAGGAGAGGAGCAGGTATGCATGGATTCTGTGTTTTAAATTCATGGAAAAAACAGTGAAGTATTATTGACTATAACACTGCTCTAATGATAGTTTCCTTTAATAATATTAAAATAAAAATTATCCATGACCTCATTAATTTGTTTAGAAGTCAAACACAGCACTTTTATTTCATTAAACTTTCATGGAGATTTTGGTTACTTTTAAATCCAGTACTCATGTGAAATTACAATTCAAAATCTTACCGAGTTTGCTGTCTCTAATATCTTAGTAATTCTTCCAGAAGCTTTCAGTAATAATAGCCACAGGCAACCACATCATTTACAGGAAGGTGACTGAATTGAAATTTTTAAGGTGAGATGAAATACATTTTTAAGGTTGAGGAGGCAATAAATTGAATTGAATACTTGTTTTGAATATTAACTTATTTTGTCTTCAAAACAAAGCTTTCAGGTAATTTATATCATTTTGATTTTTCAGATGAGGAAATTAAGGCACAGAGAATTCTGAAGTTTTTCCATGAACAGAGTCTGTAGTGGTGGAGAGAGGATGTTCCAGGCCCCTTTTCACTCCTAAATCAAACACTCTGGTCCTAGCTCCTTACACTGCACTATCTACATCTCCAGCCCTGGATCTCACTATTCTTATCTACAAGATATTAGCACAATGGTTAATTCCCAAGTCGAGTGTTTTACAAAACACGTGCTAACATATTAATATGATGGTTCACAATAAACCTTAGGTTCAGAATAAACCTTAGGGGTATATCCATTAAATGTATGAAGGATTCAGTTTTATAACACCCTTTATTTTCATATTCCTCTACCTTTAAGTAAATATTCAATAAACTAATAAATTAAAACAAAGTATAGCACAAATTATTTGGAAAACCTAGAATAGTTCTGACTGAATATATTCAAAATTCATTCTTAAGAAATTTTTAAGAAAAAACATGATTTTAAGTCTTCTCGGAATCATTTATTTAGAATAAAAATCAAAGAACGTTTTTCTAGCAAGTTAATAATGCTCTTATAAAAGCTTTGTTCTCAGTTTGATTTCCCCTTAATTACATACTGGTGATATTTATTTATTTATATTTATTCTAATAAATGCATCTGTTATAGGACTGGGAGATTCTTTTAAACATGAAAAATGATATGACCTGACACTATTCCGAGAAATTATCACTTTAATAACGATGGGAAAAATTATTTATTGCATAATCATTACATAATTATTTATTACATAAATAAGTGTTCTTTATTTTGACAAGAGCTTCAAAATCAGCAGTTATACTTCAAATTCATTCTAGTTGTAAAATTTATCTTGGAAAATGTTTATCTGTAATATATACTTTCTATAAATGGAAAACCACCTTTCTGCTTCTTGTAAGCTTTAATGAAACAGGCAAATATACATCTCAATGGCAGATTAAGGCTCTTTTGTAGCTAAGCCTAATTAAAATGGCAACATTCCAGCAGTTTCTTTACCAGAGAGCAAGGACATCTGTACTGGGATAAAAAGATACAAGTGTTTTCATGCTCTTGTTTCCAGTGTTCAAATGTACCAAGAGAAAACCAGGGTTGATACTAGCTAAGCTATGAGCAATATCTGAGTTACGAGTTTTTCAGAAAAAGTGAGGGAAATCAAAGTAAGTAAGTGCATTTTGACTTTCCATCGTTCTGTCTGCTGCTCCTGCATTTTCAGTATCATTGGCTTCCTCAAATTGTGTCCTGGCATAACATAGTCCTTGTTTGCATTTTCAGTATCATTGACTTCCTCAAATTGTGTCCTGGCATAACATAGTCCTTGTTTGCATTTTGTAACCAGAAGAGAAACTCCACAGGAAAGAACATAGTTTGACTTTAATCACCCAGCATGTCCCTGACTCCCTGGCTTTGGAAATGGCTACTCCTGCTTCCTGCTGTGCACCAGCTATCTTCACCTTCAAGTACCGTTCGGGAAGAGCAGCACCAGAGGATGATTCCTTGACATAGAATATCTTTTAATCCATTTGAGCTGCTGTAATACCACAAACTTGCCTAGTTTATAAATTACTTATTTATAAATAACAGAAATTTATTTCTTGCAGCTGCCTGGTACATCTAAGAGCAAGGCAACAGCACTTTGGTGTTGTCTGAGGACCAGGCTCCCCTTCAAGATGGCGCTTGTTGCTGCCTTTTCCAGATGGGATCAAGATGTCCTGCCATTTCCCAGGAGCATCAGAGCATGGAAGACAATGTGTCTGTGCCACCACCTGTACAGGCATAAATTCATACTGGCACTGCCCTCCTCGACTTCATCACTCTCCACAGACCTCCTCTCTTGATGTCTCCACATGGGAGGTAAGTTACAATACATACATTTCTAGGAACATTCAGACCATAGCAAATGTCATCGCTTAAGTCATGAGTGTTTTAGGTCCCTTTCTGTTTTCTGAAATCTTTATACCGTGGTCATATAGACATATTCTATGAATTATGTTGTTAATCCAAGTTCCAAGGCCGGGACTCAATTAGAGAAATAAAACTTTCTCTGCCCTGAGAACAACTGTTGTGGTGCCTTGTACTGATCTGTGTACACGTCCTACTGCCTTGTCTCCACAGATATCCTGTGGCTACAAACCAGGCTACATTCAAATTCATTTCATAATCATCTAAATACCTAGAGTAGAGGAATCTGCCAATGAATATTAAGTAAATCAAATTACAGAGGTTTTCTAAAGTGATTTATTTTTAATCTATACCTAAACTCTTAGAATTATACCAGCTGAAAATCGACCTTGATCCTTTTATTTTAATTATTTTTCATGCCCGTGGTGGGATTTAACAATAGGTGAACTGAGACTTATTTCAAGTATACAAATGGTGTCGGCTACTGTATAGGCAGTATACGTAACTTGAGCACTTTTATATTGTTAACAATGCATAAATATACTATGACTGACATGTATTTTTCTGGTGCTTATATTCATTTTTATTCTGTACACACCAAAAAAAAGACACTTTTAAAATGACTGTTTCATCTCAGCACATAGATTTCTTTTTTTTGTAATTTCATCAATTTAAATTCCCAAAGATTTTAAAACCCTGAAAGAATGTTATAGATACTTCCAGGGGCCTTTTGGTTGAGAGCAAATATTTCAGGTGTATAAATTACACTTAGCAGAAATATTTCAAAGCATGTTTGTTTTCCTCAGGTTACATGATTTACCTGTCAGGTGGCACATGACAAACAGACAGAAGGTTACAAGTGCAGAGTTAGGAAAAAGGATTCTTTTTCACATGTGACTGTAGCTTATGCCCCAAGCAACTTAAATTCTGTTCTGACATGCAGGTGATCAGAATTTCTTTTATGTAATCATTTTCCTTTTCTTACAGAAACTTCTAGATGCAATTTTCTGAAAATAAAAAACTAAGCATTCTTACAAAAAGAGATTTTCACTGGGATGATAATCTGAAATCTGATTATCAGATTTCACTATTATTAATAGTGCTACCTACTATTAACTAGCACTTGATGGTTCAATATAACCTGAGGTGTGATGAGCCTCTCATAGATCTTATGTAACTATGGCCTTCAGTAACTTTAGTAGGAAAAAATTCTAGTCTTCAGTTCAGGACTGTTAATGGAAAACAGATGCTAATGAATCACTGAAGTCTTTTTAAGAATCTTTTAAGTTAGTACTAGCAATTACCACAATCAAAAGTTATTTAAATATTTTAAGTGTAAAATTTCAAAAATTGTCAACTAGCATATTAAAACTTAGTCACTGCTTTGCCTTTTACATAAGCACATTTCTCTATCTTGGTTCTCATGGTAGTTTATCTATTTTATGTGTAGAATTACAATCAGATTATTTTTGATTGACATTTATATATCAATGTACAATTGACTCTTTGTTAAAAAAGCCAAAACTGTTCTAGTTATGTCAAGCATATAAGGATCTAAATATAGTAAATTAGGACTATAAGTATGCCCTAAAACTTATCTGCCTCTTTTCTCCCTATAGATGTTATTACTAAAGATAGTGCTGGTTACATTTTGTAGGGCAGTATCATGAGAGACAGGAATGTCTAGTGGTGGACTGAAAAACTCAGTGCAAGGTTTACATAAGGACAGCCTGTTGGGACAGTAGGACAGAAGCCATCAAAAATAGAAGCTTTTGAGAAATGGCAGGATTGGTGGGAAGATATGTCAGTGAAATTGAACAAATCAGCAAAAATGGTGAAAATATCAAGAAGAGATGTCTCATTGAAGAAGGAAGGGATAAACATCAAAACAGAGGGCTGAGAACTTAGCTCAGTAGTTCCTGTGCCTGCCTTGCAAGTGTTTGAGCTCCAGTAACCATATATCACAGTGCCGGGTGTGGTGGCTCACGCCTGTAATCCCAGCATTCAGGAGGCAGAGGCAGAAGTATTACTGTGTACTTGAGGCATGCCTGGGCTACATAGTGAGCTCAGGGCCAGCCTGAACTAGAAAAGTGAGAACCTATCTCAAAAAACTAAAAATCCCCAAAATAGAAAAAGAAAGCAGAATAAATCCTCTGATGGTAAACTGAAATTGGAGCTATTGGGGAGAACTCATACCAGAAATATAGGTAGATAATAGATGATAGATAGATAGATAGATAGATAGATGATAGATAGATTGATAGATGACAGATAGATAGATAGATAGAGACTGACTGATTGATTGATAGATAGAACATACCTTTAAATGTTGGCGCATATATATACTTATATGTATGGGAGTTAAGAACATATTCTTTCTAGCTCTATCACTAGAAACTTTTGAATATAGCAGTGAACTTGCCCAGCACCTAAATCTTGACTTACAAATATTTCACAATAATGAACCAAGTTCCTGGGGAAAGAAAAAAAGCAGATTTCTTATCTGGGTTTGAAAAAGTATGCTATGTGGCTATGTAAATAAATAGGGCTATGCTCAAAGAATGAAAAGATTTTGGTGGCAAATCAAAAGGCAAGAGAAACATGCTTAAAAGGATCCTTAATGGTGAAACTGAAATATGTATTGATATTCATTAAGTGGATATTACTCCATTTAATGAAATAGAATCTCCACATCCATGTGGACAGTGGGGAGAAGAAAAGAGCTTCTTTTCCAGTAACAACCAATAAACATAGAAAGAATGATTGATTAAGGAGAAACCATCACCACTTTGCACTCATTATAGTCTTCAGAGAAGGAAAATCAATAAATACTAAAACTGATGGAAGAAAAGAAAATGAGAGAACAAATATTAATGGAACCTCAGATTTTCTTTTGAACATTTATTATTTACAAAATTTAGAAAATAAATAGAATAGATGATACAACCATAAACTACTGATCCACGTTTAAGCCATCGGTAATGAATCAACTTATAAGTGTGTGTTGCTAGTTTGATTGTAATAGGAGATGATCATTGTGCTTCTGTATTATTTCTGTCCAAGATGTATAAGTTAGGTCTAATTCTGATGAATTATCAGACAAGTCTAACTGGGGGAGATTCAAAAAAAAATGTTCCCTATAATATTCCTAAATATCAACAGTACGGAGAAAAAAAGACAGAAGTCCCCCTGTAAAGCAAAAGAGGCTGGTGAGAAAATTAGATGGAAAAAAAAAATAGATGCAACACCTTTCGCTATTAATGGAACTAATGAGGATATTAGTGAAATATCAATAGGGTCTTTGGACAGAGAGTATGTGGAGATTTACTTTATGATGTGACAACTGTCCTGAAGTTTGATAATATTTCAAAATAAAAATAATGAGATAGGCAGTTCAAAAGTAGATACAGAGAAGCTACTTAAAAACTCCACTGTTACAGATTGACACATCTGACAGCTGCTGCCAAAGAAGCAATAATGTGGCTTTTTATTCTGTTCTTTCTTCCAAATCTCAAGAGCTTTTGGGAAATGTAGTTCCCAGAACTCAAGCCTCTGTTGGTATAGGAAGTGAGTGTTACTGGCAGACAATTTGACATGCACAGCCTGACAGCTCAGTTTATTTATTAGTAAATAACTTTGCAGTTAGAAAACTTGTTTTTTCTTTCACTATTGAACTGAATATATATATTTATTTATTGTTCAGTACTTATATTGCTCACCTAGTAAATGGCTGGCACAGCTCTTAGTGCTTGGGACTTAATGGTGAATGTGCCAGAGAAGAGATGGACTCTTTTCCAGCTTACAGTTGTCAGGAGACAGTATAATAATTGTTGGAAGAAAGCAAGCAAGTCAGTAAAAAAGAAGACAGTGGGGACAGGCAGGTACATGGAGGCAATAGATCACAGTTGGGGTGGGGAGAACTCCATACAGAAGTGTGTGAACGACCCACTCATTGAAGCATGAAAGGAACAGCATTCCCGGCCCATGGAGTGGGAAAGACAGCAGGCCAGCAAGGGGAGGAGTGCACATAAGGACGTGCACTGAAGCCTGGGTGTATTTCTAAGTGCAGCGATAACATTGCAGAGAAGTAACATGAAGTGATCTATCTTTTATGAGTTATTCTAATAATATGCTAAACAAAAGACACTTAGTGTTGGGATAAGGGTGCAAGGCAATAGGAAAGATGATGGCGGACTCCAGAGATGTGGGGAATGGAAAGAAATTGGAGATGTGCTTTCCAGATAGAACTGGCAAGACCCTCATTTCTATTTCATGTTATGCTGACAATATTATCAGTTGTTAGTTACTTTATTAGCTCAAGACTTTCTGTGTCCTTTACCCTGGACAAAATCCATAAACAGAGCAATTAAAATTTAAGATTAAAGTAATGAACAAATGAACAACCAATGGTTTTGGTTACACAGAATCCTAGCTCCACCCCTTGGTGAAAGAACCAAATTTTACTTTACATTTTTTTTTTTCCTCATTACTTTACCTTCCCTTCCCCATAGCAAAGCATTGGTGCAGGCATCAATGAAGTTATTCTTCTTCTCTTCCCCCATCTACTTCCACCAATGGGGTTTCCCTTCAAGGACTGTGTATCTAAAATAAAATGACACCAGATGGTGATGAGGTAAAGCTAAGTGTTCCTGCTTGCGATGTTCAGATAGACACTCAGGGAATTCCTCCTCTCAGCTTTGATATCTTTTGACCTATCTTAGGTCAGATATACTACATTTTCTTTGACTGTATGACATTTTCTATGCCATGTCTTTCCAGTAAATTCCATGCTATTTTCAATCACCAGACTCAATTTCTGTTGCTTATAACCAGTGTTCTTATAGGGTGACTTTTTAAAATGTGTGGCTAGTTTAAATTATAATAAATATTCAAAGCAATCGCCAATTTAAAATGATAACCTAGAAAAATACGGACGCACTTAACCATAATCTCCTGTGATTAGAACTTACACAGAAAACATTTAATTTTTATGGTTTTAAAGACTGTTTTATATATAGCTCACCAGTGCTAATTCCCTCTCTTTCTCTTTCTCTCTTTATGACACACACACACACACACACACACACACACACACACACAAACACACACACACACATACACACACACACACCCTCTAGTAAATGTTAGGAGCTACATTAAGTTTTTTTGTGTTTTTCTTTCCAATCCCAGTTCCCATCCCTAAAGAAAATTGTATTATTTTGCTTTTCAGATCTTCCGGTTATTTTGTTACTTTTCTGTACTTTTCTAATTCCTGGATCACACTCCTATTATGCCATACAAGTGTTTAAGTTGTTTATGTAGCATTTTTAGTGTTCACTATGAATTGAAGGTGCATAGTTATGTCATTTTTTATTTATTTCATGAAATAAAAAGAGAAAATTGGATTTCCTATAATTTAAAATGAGGATTATGTTTTCCCTAAAAGTCTTTAAATTTTGTCGTCTTTCTATATATAGTTATATGTTTCAGGTCAGTTAATTTTACATTTAATTTAGTAACTTCCCTGTTCTAGAATTTCACATATAAATTTAAAAATCAAAAATCAGTGCAGAACACCACGTATTATGATCCTTTCTTTTCTTCATGTCCTTTCTTCCTCCCTGGTATTATTTTTTTCTTCTTCTTCTTCTTCTTCTTTTTTTTTTTTTTTCTTTTTTTTTAAGAAAAGGTCTCACTTTGTAGTTCAGGCTGGCCCTGCGCTCAGCCTCATCTCAACTCGCATCACAGCAATCCTCCTGCCTCTGCCTCCCAAGTGCTGGGATTCCAGGTCTGAGCCACCACGCCTGGCACCGTGGTGTATGGTACTGATTTCTGGGAACCACTAAGCTAAATTCTGGGCCCTCCTTGGTATTCTTGACCATCACTTTGGCTTTGTCTTCAACACTGCTCTGCAGTGAACACAAAGGCAAATACGGCTTAGCAGATGGAGGTGATGTACATTTTCTTATCCGATTTGTTTATTTTCTGAAGTTGTGATTTCCTTCACCTACCTACTGCCTATTAACACATATTTTGTTTTCTTTCTTCCTTTTTGAGGATAGGTGGTTCCGGAGATGATCTTGTGCTTACGAGGCAGGTGCCAGAACCACTGAGCCAAATCCTTTGTTTGTTTTCTTTCTTAATTCTCTGTGGATCCTGTCTGCAGTCGTTTGTATGTTGAAACTTCCCCAGATGGAGGAAGTGAGCCCTCATGGGTCACTTGAGGCTTGGCCTTGAGGGAGATGGCGGACTGCAGATTCTTCCACTTCCACTTTGCTTCCTGGCTCCTGAAATAAGTGGTTAACTCTATCATATGTTCGTGTCACATTGCACTGCCTCATTAGAGGCCCAAGGGAGTCAGTTGTTCTTTCTGGGACTTTCAAAACTGTGTTTCAAAATACAACATTTTTACTGTATGCTAATCACTCAATTGCTTTGATATAGAAATAGAAAGCTGGCTACTACAGTGTCCTTTGTTCTGCTCTGCTTTGGAGCCACTTTGCTCCATGCTGGGCCCTTCCGCCATGATGTACTGCATTAAACAGCAAGCCACGGCCTGGATCCCGCCAAACTTTGAACAAAACAAAGCTTACTTCACACTATGAGTGTTGGATATTGTGTCCCAGTGAATGGAAAAAATAATTCAACCAAGGCACATTTTTCCATTTTTATTTGGATTTTTATAAATTTGCTTCAAAGAACTGCCCAATTTAGGACTGACACAACTATGAGGGTGACCTGATATGTGGTCCATCCTGGTGGGGCACATCTGCCAGTGCAAAGCATCGGAAGCCTTACCATGAGACTGAAGGGCTTCCACATTTTACTTTTTGGCTGATTAGCTAGAGTGTAGGAAAATGCTCATCTCAGCCAAATGTCCCCTCCTACTCTCTCTCCTTCACAACAGCCATCAGTGTGTGCAAAAGCTTTCTGGGGATCTGGGTCTCCAGGGCAGCAGGAATGTACCCCGCTGCTGTTCTGCCCCTCACATGGTCAGCCATGAGATCTCATCAGCCCCCTATGATCCTTGAGTATGTTGAAAATTCATAGCAGCTGCTGGATGTCTTCCTTTTATATCTGATATGGTGGGATAACATCCCTTTTGACATCCTTCACTACTACTGGCACAGAAAGATGGGTAAATGTTAAAGAACTGCACCCATGCACCATTCACGTCACCTCTGTGAGTTTTAAGTTCACTGCTAGTGCTTTGTAATTGTGCAGAAGTGATAAAACTTTGTTCAGTTCTTTCTGGGCAAGAATATTCATTATCCTCGATTAGAGTTGATAACTCTGCATCTTCCAAGCTTCCTATATATACTTTTTAAAATAATTTTTTATTTTATTTATTTATTTATTTTTTTTTTTTTTAGGATTTTTTGCGACAGGGTCTCACTTTGTGGTTCAGGCTGGCCCCGAGCTCAGCCTCAAACTCACATCACAGCAATCCTCCTGCCTCTGCCTCCCGAGTGCTGGGATTACAGGGGTGAGCCACCATGCCCGGCCTTGTGGTATGTGGTGCTGGTTGCTGCTGGGCGTGAGTCTCCACGCCCAGTATGGTATGTGGTTACCGGGGAATCAAACCTGGGCCCTTGTGCTTGCAAAACAGGAGCCGGAACCACTGAGCTAACTCCCCGGCCTCAGTAAATTTTTTTAATTGACACAAAATAATTGTACATCTGAAGCAGTGTATGACATTTCAATATGTATATACAAAGTTTAATGATCAGGTCAAGGTAAATGTCACATCTGTCACCTCAGACATTTATCTTTAATTTGAGTTATGAACATCCTATATATAATTTTTAAAACTCATTTGTTACTTGCTGTTCAAAAATTATATGAAATAAATGATTTTAAGCATGGTCCTAACTACCAAAATTGATATTTAATGTTTATCAGTCTGCATTGTAGAATGTCTCACTCTTACTGACTTATGAAATTTTGCTAATAAAGACAGTCATCATAATTAGGGATACTAAGAAAAGCAAAGAGTTGGTTGCTCTTTAAGATGTGTCAAGAAAATCCCTCCAAGTTTGTCTCTCTACTTTTACCACCCAATCAGACCTGGCACATGCCATAGGTCTGTTAAACTAAGAGGGATGAAGAATTTGGCTCTCTTCAGCATCAAAAAGTCCATCCAGGGTCCAGGGTACTGCTTCAGTGCAAGGGTGGCTTGAGGGGAAGGCAGAGAAAGTCTACAGGAAGACAGGTGGAAGCATGAAGGCTACAAGGAAAACCAAACTGTACATTTTGTTTATGATTTATTTACATCAGCCTATTAATAAATGGTACCAAGTTACTGCACCACAGAAAGCATTTGAAATATTGGTGAATCTTATATAGAATTGACAGTATTTCTGTTGAGATAATAATCTCAGGGAGAGTGGTGGGGAAAGATAAAAGAAGAGTCTTAAAGCAATCCTGAGGAATTTGGACACGAGTGTATCAAAAGTCATATAAGGATTGCATGGCTTTTTATGATTTTGGAAATCCAAAATATAAATAAAGAGTGAGGAAAGGAGAGATGGTAAGAGGTAAGGAAGGAGATGGGGATGGGGAAGAATATTAAGGGAAGAGGGGAAAGGATCAAAAGTGGCTAATATACATGTACTTTCTGTGCACCAATTCCTCCAAACAAATGGATTTACTATGTATTATCAAGAACATCCTGACTAAAATTAAAAATATATATGGTACAATAAAGTTGTTAAAGTGTTTCTGCAATGAAAACTGACAATGTTTTACTCTCTTAGAACAACACTAAAAGAAAACTGTCTGGAGAACAGGGCAGAGACTAAGAAGCCATAAAGAAGCCGATTGCCCAGCTCACAGCTTGGTCCGGCCACATCAATCCTTCTCTGTCATCCTGATTGCCTATGTGAACTGCCAAAAATAATACTTGATATGTCGAGTGTATGAAATCCTGTCTTAAAAACTGCAGTCACATCTTTTATATAACTTTTAATATAATCTTTTTTATAACTTGAGTCCTCATCACATTGAATTTACTTTGACGTATGTTAGCTACTGTTTTTAACTTAACTTTAACTTGAATGTTAGAGAAACAAATCCCCCTTGCATCATATAATCCATGTTTACAGCTGCATTTTGATTCATTCCTACATGGCACAGAGTGCATAATATTCTATTTCTATAAAATGTTTGTTAAGATTATATAGCAGTTGATTTGTTTCACTTTTATTTTTTTTCCCAGTACTGAGGACCAAATTTGTCACCTTGTGCTTGATAGGCAGCCACAGAGCCACTGAGCTATATCTTCGGCCTTGAATTTCTCCTTCTAAATGCAGACATTTTGTTGATTTTTCTTGCAAAATGTAATATCTTTAAATTCAATTCTTAAAAGGACAACAAAGAAAAAAAACAAAAAATAAATATAAACTAACATAAGTATGTCTGCCTAAATTTCTGAAAGTTTCTTTTTTATACTTCCACTGTGATCTTTACCCATTTTACCCACTCCTAATTATTTTTAAGGGACATCTGTTTAGACTTCTGTAGTATTGCTACAAGCTGGCATTTTGGTTTTGGAAAGGTTTATTTGAAATTTAAATTTGGCATCTGTCAAAAAGCCCAACAACAACAAAATAACAACAAAACACAAAATTGTCATGCAATTGGATATGATAATATAGCTGTAATGATTGCTGAAATTTTACCAATCACACAAAATGACAGGGGAAAGACACTCCGACAAATACTGAATGTCAAATCTATGGAGGAAAAGGAGACAGAAGTACTGCAAATTAATGTGCACTTGCTATAGAAGATCTTGTTCTGATTAGTCCATGCAAAATTTATAGAGCTCGATAATCTGAAAACAGAGACACTGTAATATTTTTTGTAAAGCACTGTCGGAAACTTTTACTCTGGTCCCAGTAATATAATTCTCCGTTCCAGGGCCTGTCTGACAATTGAGGACACAGAGAGCTGTCAGCCAGGAGCCGGCCTGCGATGACTGTTAAGGGGATTTGGTACTTCTTCTATTTGCCTAATGGGGAGCCTTGTGCTCAGCATTTCCTGCAGCAAAAGAAGACAGATGAAATCTCTGGGCACTTCATTGCTGCTGCTTCTCAAAGATTTCCTGTCAAAATGGGCCTATAAGGGGAGAAAGGTTTTCAATAACATTTTTTTTTTCACCTGGCAGGATTTCCAGCTTTGCTATGAACAGGGTTTGAAGGCTCTGTCTCTGTTAAGGAGGAGAAAAGAGAGAAGAGGAGAAAAAAAAAGTGCCGCTTAACTACCAGATTGAGTTGTGTATAAAAATAAAAAAGTAATAGAGCAATATGGATCACATTAACATAGCATATACAGGAAAGCCAGTTTTGATTGGCACATGATCCATATTTGATACGTTGCTATTTTTTCTTCGTTCAAGCGCAGAAAGTTACCTTGAAGTGCTTGCTTTTCCAAGTGGCATACCAAAAGCACAGTAGTTGAAAGCCATTTTCAGAGCTTCGGTGGCTTGTATAAGGAATGAAGAAAGGTCTCCTTCTTTCCTAAGCCAAGTGTGTCAGTCTGTCTTTGTCCTGACTGACCTCTTTACTCCTTTTCCTCCACTGTCTGTTCACCAGAGTGAGCCCACAAATACCTAATAATTTGTACAATGAATAGAGTTTGACTTCAAGCTTCTTTGACTCTACCAAGAAAAACTACTATAAAGAGGATAGCTTTGTAAATATCCAGAAAAATACATTCACATTCAACTCATGTCTACTCACGCCAGATCCTTGTCTCCCCACATATCTGTTACCCATCCTCCACCTGCTTAACTTTTCCCTGGTTATTCAGCAAAAATCACAGGGCCTCATAACTTCTTCTGTTATTTTCCCAATAATTTGTCCTCTTGATTTAGAATAGAGGCATCAGAACTTGCAAAAAATAATTTCAATTAAGAATAAGAAGTACTGGTTTTAGTTTTCTCAACCTGTGATTTATAGTGTGGCCTTTGGTGCTAATTTGTCCAGGACATTCTTGGAGATTTAAATATTGCCATCATGCCGGCAAAGTGAAAATTGATAGTTGAAATAGAAGAATGACATTGATAATATGCAGTAATATTTTTATTCAAAATATTATAATATGATAATAGTTTTATTCAAAAATTCAATTGTTTGTGGGCATGTAAGACAAGGGCACACAGGTCAGAAGCCCCAAGGATAAGATAGACAATATGATTGAGTTTTACAATGAAGACACTCCAGTCATTAAGAAAATGTTAAATCATGCCATTGCCCATAATTTGTTATGCTGTGAAAACACAATTTAAAGAGCATTTCATCAAATGTTCAGAGTAAAATTGGCAATGAAACTAGTAAATTTGTTATCTGGGAAGTTTACTACTGAGAAATGCTTCATTTCACCAAATACACTGAATCTATGAGGTGTTATAGGTTGAAAGGAGTTATAGTCTAACCAAGTACATTTAATTTATATCATATCTTCAGTTTAGTTTTAAGTTTATGAGTCAAATCTTTGTAATATGAACACACAAGTTAACATAATAGATAGCCACAAAAAACTAAAGTTTCTCTAAAAAAGCAGCTCCAGTTATGTAGAAGACTAATTGGCAGCCTGTAGGCAATGTCAGGCTTTTAGTGGGGAGTCCCCAGGTGGAAGGAGCTAACTTTTAGAACAGCAGCAGCTTTCAACAAAGGATTTCTTTCTTTTCTTGAGAAGGAGGTGAAGCAAGGAAGGTCATAAAGTACATGGTCATGAGTTAAGGATAAAAGAACGTCATGAAATCTTTCTGGCAGTGCAGGTGTCTGAGTAAAAATATGAGATGATTCAATTATGTACAGATACACGAATAAACATGCACATTTTATTATTTCAAGACTAAGGTCACAGTAATGGCAGAAACTCAGAATAACTTCTTTTATAACAAAGTACTAAGGTAAGGTCTATGTATATGTAGCAAAATATCAGTTCTTGTTATTGATTGAAATGAAATAGCACTGAAAAGAAAACAAGCCCAAATAAGACTAGACATTCTATAGATGTTACAATAGAATTAGAGAGTCAGAGAACCATGAAAGAGAAAACAGTCAATGACATTGCGTCAGTTGAGTTTCCAGATAACAGCAGACTCAGACACTGCTGTAAGGACTGGTACTAAGTTCTCTACAAAGGTAAGACAAGTCAGGAAATGCCAGGCAAACTCAGAAGTCCATGTGAGCATTAGAAATTGTGAAATGTAAAGGCAGTGAAGATACTCCGAAGAAGTTATCTCAAAAGAATTGGAAATAGTGATAACCCTCGATTGTGGCTGCTGAGTATGGTTTTGTAGGAAAATACTTTAATGGATACCATTTTCTTTAGTTCTGATTACTATGTGAACTATCTTTGATAGTCTTAATGAAGCATTATCAAACAAAGATTGAAGACGCCAACATGACTATTCGAGACAACACAAAGCTAGTGTGGTTATCCAGTGAAGTCAAAAAGCCAGAAAGGTAGAGTATCAGTTATTTGATTTACTTAGATCTCTTAATTCTGTAGATAAAAATAATTGCTGTTGAGTTTGTAAAAGGTGTGTATGAACTTCGTCCCTTTTTCTACTGAAGCTAAAAGGACAAGATCAAAACTTGTGACTGTGAATCAACAAAGACTCTGTAAAGAGACTGAATAAACAAAGCACTAAAAGTCTCCAGTTTCGATGGAGATTTTCCCTTGCACAACAAAAGGTGAAAATGAGGCAGATATGGCTTTGTCCTGCCTTTTGATCCCTCATCATTCTACCCATTGTGATTCGCAGAATTAATGAAATACCAAAAACTAGACTAGTGGAAGTACTGCTAATTTGGCATGTAATGAAACAAAACAATCTGACACACATGTGCTTCTACTTTCATACGAAGGGAAGAAAATAATAATACTAATAAAGAACAAATTACACTTTGTATCATGGGATATGAAACAATTACAGAAAGAGGAAGGTGCAGGATGTAAGATTCAATGGACCCTTTAATGAATAGTGGCAAAATATCCACCCAAATAGGATAGTTTTTATATGTTATAGATAGAAAATAGCTTGCTTCTTCTGTTCACACTTTCATAAAAGGACTGTTACAGGTTTTCCCAACTGAATCAACGTCAACATTGAGAATTAATCGGCTTTCATCAGGGGACAAGTACATGCAACACAATAGCTTTCATATATTTCCAATCACCTCATCTAGGATTGAGCTCATCCTAAGGAGTTTCCACACTCATTTGACATCAATTATCCCAGCTCCTGCTGATATCCAATTCATGTCGTAATAATTAACTTGTATCTATTACAGCCACGTTTCATAATTAACATTTTATTTGTTATTTTTTTCCTCCTATACATATTTAAGACCCAGCAGTCTCAATACCTTTCCAAAAGACTATTGTTTAAAACTAACAGAAAGATTTAATCCCAGTTTAAAATTTAAATAGTAGTGAATTGGGCTCTTTGCCTAAATTATTTAGTATTAAGGATGAGAGAAATAACAGGAGCAAATGCATGTCTTCAAAGTAGCCTAAGTTAGTTTAAACTTAAAGAATCAAATAATTCTTGAAACACATGATTACTGTCTCATATTTCCAGTAGAAAATTTTGAATCTTACATCATCATATCTCTTCTTTTTGACTTTGAAGAACTTTGGAATAGATGTAGGGTAAATATGTAACTCATAACAGGGACATGGAAACTAGAAATAGAGTTTTGTAGAGTATTAATAATATATACTTACACAATGAAGGCATAGAAGAAATGTTCAGTACAAAATTTGGGAAATTCAGAATCACACACAGGTTAAGACAAGGCTAATGTCACTTAGATAATTCTTTCATCATTCTCAATGCACATACAATCTTAACCAAGATTTTGCAGTGGATAAAGATCCTTCTTGGAATCAGTGTAAATGATTGGCAGTAAATGTGATAATAACCTATAAGCTGACAATTTGAAAGACTTTTCTCCTACCCATGATAACTTGATATACAGATAACTGAGAAGCAATTTCACCAATTTTAACAGAAGTTATAGTCTGAGAGAAGACTGTCCTCTGGATACTAAACATATTTTTAAGACATCTACTGGGGATACAGGAAAGATACAATAGTTATTCTCTGTGAAAGATTATGTTGGTTTATTTACCTTCCCATTCTCTGATATATGCTAATACCATATTAGGCAAGAATTAATTGTCTCAATTTATTTTACATATTCCAGGAAGTTTCTTGATCAAAAATTACTATATATTTATAATTAATACTTACTGTAAAAATATAAAGTTGGTTCAGGTATGGCTCAGTGACAAAGCACTTGCGTAGGATGTGCTAAGCTCTGTGTTCAACCCCCACCCCTGTCACAGAAAAGAAAATGAGACAGAGAGAGAAAAGAATGAAGAAGCACTTAAATGTATTAGGAGCAAAATACTCCAAAACTATTACTCAAACCAAAGTCATTATTTAAATTTATATGCACAAAGAAAATGAGTATTAAGAAATTACAGATGTAAGCTTTCCATTTCATAAGCTGGTAAGCCAGGAATCCAAATCAAGGCTTTATTACCCCAAACATACATCACTGTGGTTCTTTGCAATGTATAACAGGTACAACCCAATGCCCAGTGATGTGGTGTAGAAACAAAGACTTGGACAGGGTCAGGAATGTGTCATCTCATGGTTGTTTAATCATGAGAAAAGTTCTTTGATCATTCCATGACTATCTGATGAAAATCTAGAATTAATTTGACCCTTCTCAGTTGTTTTTTCTGTATTGCTATTGCACGGATCCTTTATCCTTCTCATGAAGGACTCTCAGAGGACAAGTCCAAGGGGCACCACTTCTACTAAACCTTTACTGTCGTCCCTGACTCCAAGTCAATGAACACACTACAGATGCTCCCAAAACAAAGCACTTCCACCTGGACACCATTAAACCAGGAAACATACAGTGAAGATCTGACACAGACTGTACAAAGATGTGATACAGGTCGGAATAAATCAGCTCCAGCTGAAAATCAACCTCAGAAATGCAACCTGAGGGCCAGGAATTTATCTCAGTGATCCTGGTGCCCACCTTGCAAGCACAAGGACCAAGGTTCAGTCCCCAGTAACCATATACAACAATGCTGGGCTTGGAGACTCACACACTCCAGTAATCAGTATCACATATCACAGTGCCAGGCCTGGTGGCTCATGCCTGTAATCCCAGCACTCAGGAAGCAGAGGGAGGAGGATTACTGTGAGTTCAAGCACCTGAGCTACACAGTAAGCTCAGAGGCAACCTGAACTACAAAGCAAAACTCTGTCTCAAAAAAAAAAAAAAAAAAAAAAAGCAAGCTATGACTCTGGGCACCTACAGACCTTAAATGATATTCACCCGGAAGTACAGGCTGTTACATAGGCTCCCTGCAAATCCGGCTGCAGGGAAACAGGAGGAGCATGCTAATGACTCACCCTGGGATCTGAACTGGCAACTTATAAGAATATCTCACTGACTGTAGAGAAACTCTCTGAAAAACTCATTCGTGTGGGGGGCTGGGCATTTAGCTCTGTAGTTCCAATGCCTTCCTTGCAAGAGCAATGGCCCAGGTTCGATCCTCGATAATCATGTACAAAAATGCTGGTTGTAGTGACTCACACCCATTAGTAATCTGTATCATATAACACAATGTTGGCATGGTGCTTCAGGCCTTTAATTCCAGTACTTGGGTGGCAGAATCAGGAGAATTGCTGAATTTCAGGCTGAGTTCAGGTACAGCCTGAACTACACAGGGAAATCTTGTCTCAAATGAACAAAAACAAATAAACCAAAAAACCCCACTCACTCATGTGGTCCCACATTACTAAATATCTACTTCATCAAACCTGGCCACCAGAAAGTGGTTGCTTTTTAAAAGCAACCTTGACACACTAATTCATTATACAGTCTGCACTTTTGGGGTGTCTTAATTTCATCACGTATTTGTGAAATTTTTCTTCTGCCTAAATAACTAATAAGATACACTATTTGGAGGCATGTATATAATTGGTCCTAAACAGAAGAATTTTGACTTTTAAAAATCTTTTAAAATATGGTATCTTTTAAAATATGGTATGGCATCTTTTAAAAATATGGTAATTATCACACTTAAATTCATTAACTAGTAAATATATTCCTGGTCACTTGATATTACACAGCATTTCCTCCATTAAGCATTATAAGGTGGAACCTAGTCACAGTGAGAAATGGAGAAGCAATTACAAGACATCCCCTGACACTGCACACGAGCCCTGACAACTGTTACGAAAGATGGAATCAGGGTTGTTTACGGAGCTTTTGAAACAGAACAAAGAAAAAAAAAATGAAATGTAATACCAGATTAGCATATTTGGAAAATCTAGTTTCAAAATATACTCTTAAAAATATATTTGAAATTTTGGAAACTTTACTCTTCTTCCCTCGTCCTTCCCAGGAAGCAAATGGCAAAACAGAGATGGAAAGAATGCATCTGCCAGGTGGGTGCTCCAGGGCCTGATTATTAAATAGTAATTTTCATCAGATTTTAAATGTCCCCATCAATAGCAAGATTGGAGAAGGATGACACAGCTAAATCACTGCTGATAGACAATTAGTTGAGCCTGCTGTCTCAAGCCAAGAACAGCACCTTTGCAGCTCTTGTAATCAAATTCCTTAGCATTCACTGTAGCAAGACCCAGGTTCCTAGTTAATACTATAAAGCAACACTGAATAAATACAAATGGCTTAATCTTCTTCCGCAGTCATATTCTCCCACACTGGTCTGTGTAATTAGGAAAATATCATATCTCATGTCCTGAATAGTGAATAAACCAGAATGTTAATCATTATATTTACATGGTTTATATAAAAAAGTATTTAAATTCATGAGTACTCTATGATTTATTCCAAAGAATATTAATACCAGGACAATACCTGAATATTTATTATTTTGTCTGAGGCTTATTCATATGCTATGGTGTTTCCTTATGAAATTGTTGATATCTAGCAAATGTTGAGAAAAAAGTGTACATATACTGTTCTTTTTACCCTTAACTGTATCTATTCAGATATATGCACATAAGAAAGCAAATTTGATAGGGTTTGAAAATTTCAGGGAAAAAATAAACATTCACATACAAATGAAAATATAGTCCCAGCATCAAATAAAAATGTGATACAGTAAAATGTGTCCTAAAAGTACTTCTAGTAAAGCCAATATTATAAAATGTATTGTGCACAACATTTTATCTGTATTTTACACCAACATAATATTGATTTCCCACAAAAACACATTAAATAAAAGATTTATGAGAAGTATAGCAGATCTCATTTGGCCAACAAACCATAAGTCTTTTGTGTCTGCTTTATGAACAGGAGCAAAAAACTGGTAATGCTCACCACATTTTAATAATTTATCAAAAATTTCAAATGTTCATCATTTAAAAATAATTAAACAAATAAGAATAATAACACATGATTATAGGGATTTGTTTTATTACCTAACAAAGAAATTTAATAAAAGACAAACACACATATACATATGTGTGTGTGTTTGTGTGTGTGTCAATAGTGTGTTGTACAAGCATATGTACATGTATTAGTATCTGCGTATACGTACAAATTGTGGGACTTGAATACACTTTCAAAGACAAGTTTACAAATAGTAAATGGAGGAAGAAATTAGTAGAGGAAGATGACTTTTGAAATCAAATAGATTTTCAAGATATTTGGCAACAGAGATTACTTAAAAAATACAAAACAGAGCAGCTTGACTCTGATTGAAGTGACTACATACTGAGAGAGCAAAGAATGCAGGAGTCTGGAAGAAGTCTAGGCAGAGTGCTGGGGAAGCTAGACCGGGACACACAGAGCAACAGTTCTCCTTTTATCTCCCTAACCTCCACCTTCCCTTTTACTTTCCAAAGTTGTAACCCTGAACTTGGGACAACAGTGGGGAGATTTCTGTTGAAGCTGTCCTTCCTTCCCCTAATCTATTCTCTCAGATAATTAACTGCCTGACTTACTTGTCCTCTGATTTTATCTGAAGAGCTGGCAAATTTCACTAATTCCCACAGTTAACCATGTATCAATGTTAAAGAAGTATTTCATTCCCAAGATGAAAAGCAAACATTCCGAGTCTTTATAAGAAAGAGGGAAACGCTGGAAGTTAATAACACTTACCACTCTTACAGCATTCTTCTGCTCCTGATTTCAAAGCTCTTAAAAAGCAAAGGCTTATCACTCTCATTTTGCTAGAACTGAGAGGCAGAAAGGTTAAGTGATTTGTTTATTTATTTATTCGTGATTTATTTATTCGGCTCTAGCAAATCTGCAATGGAGCTGTGAATAGCAGACAGATTTTCCGACTCCTACCCATACAGAACACTTACCTTGCTTAAAGGCGCACAGTGGAAGCGGGTGACATTTACTTTTATAAGTTGGGCATCATCCTTACTGAACTGACGTGCCTACCCTCCACTTAGAAATGGTGAGAAAAGTCAAGGGCCATCGCTTTGGAGCTCAGGGTTCAGAGTGAAGTTATTTTGAGTGATTATAACTTCAAAATTATGGAATGAAGCAGGACATTTATTCAGAGAGTCCCCCGGGTGATGTCACAGATTCTGCTGACATTTATTGTACACTGTGTGACAGGCACAGCACTAAGTGCACTGAGTTCATTAAATCAATTAAGACATAAAACAGCCTTTATGTAGGGATGATTTTCATTCAGATTTTGAGAAAAGAACAGTGAAGAAGAGGAAAGTCATCTGGCTAAATCTTGAGCTAAGTGAATGATGGGTCAACGACCATATCAGAGGGCAAAGCTCAGAACTTACAGTCTTTTTTGCTATATAATACTGGCTCCTTTTTGCATTCCTGGGCCACGCCAAGAAATGAACAGCAGATATACATTTAATGTGAATGAGCAAGAGAAGGTGCTAACTTCAATCTGGGCCTGCACAGGAAGTCACTTAACAGTGCTCTTTCCTTCCAAATATGAACAAATACTCCAGTAGAACCCCACACTCGTACTTCCTATTTAAAGCACACCCAACCCATAGTTTATGGTGTTAACTGAAGAAAGAAAGAAAAGAGGAATTTCTAAAACTCCTCTCACTTATTGCACCATGGTTGTACCTGGGAAATACTTTAATGGAGCTTTTCAACACGAATGCATATTTTGACTTTCTTTCATCCAAAAGTTTACTGCATTGTTTCAGTGTCAAGCCAATGATACTAAATATAACCCCAATATCTGATATATGGAAGGATCTATGAAATAATATGCTGAAATTAATATATTTGTTGTGATCTATTTTTTTAAATGTGTTATGTTATCATTGAAAAAAACATTGACCTATTCGGTCCCAACCTGATTTGAAACCTGTCCTGACCACAAGTTGGTGTGACCTTGGAGATGCTGGTCAATCTTCCTGACATCAAATCTCCTTGCTTTTCAGAGTGATACGCAGGTGTGTCCTGAGGGTTACTCTAAGCATCCACTCGGAGGCACAAGACTCACTTTTTCATTCATCACTGCCTCTTGTCCACTGAACACCATCTTTCATTTCCTATAGATACTAAAGAAATATTTCTTGCAGGGATAAGAATACTTAGGCTCCCAACATTGTATTAGCATAAAGAATGGTCAATACTTTTTACAGTTCTAACACTTCATTATTAATGTGATTGGTGTTGATAATGTTTATGATGTAAAAACAGGAATGCTGTGAGAGTTACCCTTCTTGGAAACTGATAACCTAGTCTGCCATAATTCAAGCTGAAGTCATCTAGCACCTGGGAAGAAATAAAGTACAGTGTATTCAAGGTATGGACTAGTCAGAAGATAATTATTTATATTCATTTTTTAAAATTTTACTGGAGATTGAACCCAGACTCCTTATTCTAAGCTACATCTTAGCCCTTTCCAAGTTAATTTTGAGACAAGGTGTTACTAAGTCACAAGGGTACCGAGTTTGGCACACACTTACAATCCTTTTTTTTTTTCTTTTTTTTTTTTTAATCAGTTTTGAACTGAATCCATGAACCTATTATCTCAAGGTAACCTACTAAGGGCAAAAAGACATCTTCCTAGCCAATGAGCAATATTCCAAGCAAATAGTCAACACCTATCTTGCCCTGTGCTCCAGGGAGAAATTGTTAACTATCATCCCAGGTGACAGCAACTCCCTGCTTCCAAGAGGAGAAGCATGGAAACCTGTGGAGAACTCACACCTAACAGATATAGGTAGGCAATTTACTTTTATTTGGGATCAAAATCAAACTTGACTTCTAAAACAGCCATTTGAAAAAAAAAAAAAAAAACACCCACAAACACAAAGTTTACGTTCCATTGTCTTGTAATGGAAGATTTAATTCATGTGATACTTTGATGTCTAATTTTTTAAAATCTTTATTGGTACATTACATACACGCATCATGACTGCACTCCATAATGGGGGTTTGTACCAGTATAAGACACAATTTAATTCTCATTTTTTCCCATAGCCCTACCCACCCTACCAACACCCCATCTACATAAAATTTGTTTCCTTAATTTTTTGTTATAATCTCATTATTTTCCCCCCTTCACCCTGTTTTACTTTCAGCATTTTCTATTTCACAGTATATAACATACAATTCTAGGACTGACGTCTAACTTTTTTAGAAACGACTATTTTAGCATTTTGTGAGAATGTAAACATTGGCTATGGAGTGAGAGGTGTGTTTTCCTTAGCTTGCACAAGGACACCAGGGAGTTCTTGAAGGAACTTTCATCCATCAGAAACAGAAGTCATGAACTGAAGGTGATTATTGTAGGAATCTATGCACCTCGGAGCGTGGAGCCATATATTTCTGTACTGGAAATGGATACACAGCTGCGGAACATCTTGGCAGCGAGTCTTCCAGTGATAAACTCTCAGGGTCCTCTACCAACACTTTCATAGTTTATTTCCGATTTTTCTACTCTCGTGAGCACAAACTTGTGAAAGGAATGCTTTCAAATCATCGCATTCACTTCTTCAGACACTCATTTTTTTTTCACTTTTTAATTCCTTATTATCAGTCTTCAGTATCAGTTGCCTAAATAAAACCTTCATTATCTATAGGAAACTTTAAATAAGCACATTCAATGACTTTCCCTAAGTCTCCATTTCCTTGTATTTCTGGTACTATTTTAAAATCTTCTGTTTTTTGCTTGCTTTCTTTCTTTCTTCTTCTTTTTTTTTTTTTTTTTTTTTTTTTTTTTTTTTTTTTTTTTTTTTTTTTTTTTTTTTTTTTTTTTTTTTTTTTTTTTTTTTTTTTTTTTTTTTTTTTTTTTTTTTTTTTTTTTTTTTTTTTTTTTTTTTTTTTTTTTTTTTTTTTTTTTTTTTTTTTTTTTTTTTTTTTT
>PVIR01014295.1:0-40393 GCA_004026965.1 Petromus typicus | reverse complement strand
TATGTGGTTACTGAGGATCGAACTGGAGCTACTGCACCTGCAAGGCAGGCACCGGAACCACTGAGTTAATTTCCCAGTCCTACTTATTAGTGTTTATAGTCAAACATTTGACATTTATTCTCAGTAGCTTTGAAATATTCAGTGAACTGTTGACTGTAGACATGCTGCTGTGCAATTGTTGTCAAAACTTCTTATATATCAAATACATTTGTACCCTTTGACCAACAACTCCCAATTTCCTTCCTCTCCTTTTGCTAACTCCTCAGCTTTTAGTAACCACTGTTCTACTCTGTATCTCCATGAATTAAACTTTTTTAGTTTTCACATATTAGAGAGATCCCATGATATTTGTCTTTCTGTGCCTGGTTTATATTTCTTTGGCATAATGTTCTTCAGATTCATCTATATTGTCACAAATAACAGAATTTCCTGGGAGTTGAACCCAGGAAACGCTGAGCTATACCCCATCCCTACGCACTTCCTTTTGCATTTTACTTTTGAAACAGGGATTTGATAAGTTGTGCAGATTGAGCTTGGGCTTCTCCTTCCTCAGCTTCTGGGCTAGCTGTGATTATAGCTAAATGCTACGAATTCTTTGTCTTTTAAGGCCGAAGAATATTTTACTGTGTAAATATAATATATTTTTAAAATCTCCTA
The DNA here is from genome assembly GCA_004026965.1 of Petromus typicus. NCBI lineage: Eukaryota > Metazoa > Chordata > Mammalia > Rodentia > Petromuridae > Petromus > Petromus typicus. The sequence goes on along the minus strand of PVIR01014295.1, from coordinate 39,736 downwards.
GTGCAGAATTTTTAAGTTGAAAACTTAAAGAGTATTAAGAGTATTAAAGTATATAGTGTAATCTCTATATAGTGTAAGACTCTATAGAGTCTTAGAGTACTAAGAGTATTAGAGTATATAGTGTAATCTCTCTCAGTTTTTCCTTTGAAGTCTTAAAGTTTACCTCAAAGAGAGCACCAATCCAGAGAGGACAGCTGAAATTTATTACATCACTGATGCATTTTACAGTCGCAAAGCCCCTGTGCACCCTATAGGTGTTCTCTGGCCAGACCCTTCAGGATTTAGACCTTTGCCTTTTTCAAACCCAAGGCAATCTGCTGCTTGCAGCAGTTCTAGTCCTTCTCTCCCTTTCCCACACACACTGGATTTCCTAAATAGTCAACACTAAGAGTAGAATAATAAAGTTATAAAAAAGAATTTCACCAGTTCTGGAAAACCTCATGAACTCAGTGTCTTTTGGGGAAGTTATTGAATTTTTTTCAGGGATATAAAAACTTAGTTTTTATATGAAAATTGGGTGCACAACTTTTTATCACTGTCTCCTTTCCCCAGTGTTTCTCCATTTAAAGTCCATCATGACACTGAGTTGGGCTGCCATCTTGTGTGTGTGTGTGTGTGTGTGTGTGTGTGAGTGTGAAAGAGGTACATTTTATATACATATCATAATCACTCTCAACATGGACAATTTGAACCAGTATATGACACGACTTGATTCTCATTTTTTCCCATTCCTCTACAGGATATCATCTTAGTTTTAGCTCTCACTAAATACTAGAAAATCCATGCTTTTCTGTGTCCTAAATAGCACTTTGAATCCCTGACCTCTAAAATAAATTCATTACTGGTGGAGGAAGAGAGGAAGGAAACACAATTCAGAGGCTCATTAACTTGTGTGTTCCAGCTTGCACCTAAATCTGAGGCTCTAGGAAATCTTCCCTGCTGGTTATGAGCCAGAGCAACAATCACAATTGTGATAGAAATTGCTTGATGGGACCTGGGCTGAGCTCTTGTCCTTAAGAGGAGAGAGGTTCTACTGCTGCGCTGTGCGCAGGAAGAAGAAGACAACAGCTACATCTTTACTTTCTTTCTGTCCTCAAATCTCAGTTCAGTGTTTCTTTGTGAAATATATCACTTTGCCTACCAGCTGTGAAGCGGGAAGAAAAGCAATTAAGGGCATTATTAATAACCAAGTTCCTGCTGAGGAGGGTCAGGCTGCAGCAGGATTTGACAAAGCAACAATAATTCTATTACAAACAGAGTTAAGAAAAGTAGGTAGTTCAATATCTTAGAGCTATATTTGGGCTTGTTTTTTTCTTAGTCCTAAATATCCTTACTGAAAGTGAACCTTCTAGAGATGATTAAAAACTAGCTTTCCTCTGAGTTTTGGACTTGAGTTTTAATAATATTTGAGTTTGGTAAACTTTGAGTCCTCTTTGGGAAGCTGAAGCAATAATGAATTAGAAAATGTATCTGTACTTTTACAGAAGAGAAGAGAAAGAACTGCATTACTTTGTATTATTAGATATCTATAGTAGAGTTTCTTGAGTTTCACTGACATCCAAGGAAAATTATAATTATTTAATGTTATGATTTATATCTAGATGTCTCCCAAAGTTCCATCTACTCATTGGTGGAGTTTTCAGGGAGTGACTAGATCATGGGGATGTGATTAGTCCAGTGATAAATTTATAACTAAATATGATGGTAGGAGGTAAAGCTTGGTTGGAGGAAGTGAGTCACTAAGGATGAGGCCTAAAAGGGTATATTTGCCTGTCCTCCCTTGACCTCTCCCAGCTTCCTGTTTGCCATGCCATGAGCAACTCTCCTCTACCACGCTCCCTGCCATACTGTGTTGCTTTGAATCCATGGACTGAAAACTCTACAAACTCTGAGTCTAAATAAACCCTTCCTCTCCTAAATTGTAAGTGCTGAATACTGGGTGCCAATACCAAAAAAAGTAATGGAGAAAAATGCCCTTTGGGAAATCTTGAAGCTTAATCTGTTAGTGAGGTGTGGATGGGATGAAAGAGTTGGGACCTATGCCAGCACAATGTCCCGTGAATGACTTCAGTTCAGTTTGGTTACTTGTCCAGGAAAAGCAAAGACTTCAAGGGAACTCAATGCCGTTACTATTAGAAACCAAGTAAGAGGTGCTGGGATATAGTTCAGTGGTGTGCAAAGTCCTAAGGTCAATCTCTGGTATTGTAAAAAAAAAAAAAAAAGGCCAGATAAGCAGTAATTACTACATGAAATTCTTGCAGTAGAAAATACTTAAAATTCCTTTTCACCTGGTATTTCACAGGTAGCAGTCTTACAATTTTTCATCTCATGAAGAGCAAAACAAAACAAAACAAAACAAAAATCACTCAAGACTTTCACAAAGTCATGGAAATTGAACAATACACTAATGACTAACCAATGGGTCACAGAAGAAACTAAAGATGAAATTAAACAGTTTCTACAATTGAATGACAGCCCCAGTACAATGTACAGGAACTTATGGGATATAATGAAAGCAATTCTACAAGGGAAATTCATAGCAGTGAATGCTTACATCAAGAAAAAAGAGGAAGCTCAAACTAACAATCTAATGCTGAACCTTAAGCTACTAGAAAAAGAGGAGCAAAGCAAACCAAGAGCTCATACTAGGGAGGAAATCATAAGGATCAGAGTGGAAATTAATGCAGTGGAGACTAAGAGAATGATACAGAAAATCAACAAATCAAAGAGTTGGTTTTTTGAAAGGATAAATAAAATTGACAGACCCTTAGCCAATCTTCTCAAACAAAGAAAAGAAAAGGCTCAAATCCACACTATTAGAAATGAAAAGGGGAAAATCACCACTGACACAGCTGAAAAACAGAGAATAATAAACACATACTTTGAAAATTTATATTTCAATAAAATGGAAAATGTAGAAGAAATGGATAAATTCCTAGGTACATACAAACTTCCAAAGTTGAGTGAAGAGGATAAAAAAATGTTAAATACCCTGATATCAATCTGTGAAATTGAAAATGTAATAAAAAACCTATCAACAAAATAAGCCCTGGGCCTGATGGCTTCAATGCTGAATTCTACAAACTTTTAAAGAAGAGTTAGCACTACTATTCCTCAAACTCTTCAATGAAACTGAAAGGGAATCAGCACTACCAAATTTATTTCTGGAAGCGACCATTATCTTGATCCCAAAAGCAGAGAAAGACCCAACCAAAAAAGAGAATTAAGGCCAATCTCCCTAATGAACATTAATGCAAAAATCTTCAATAAGATACTAGCAAACAGAATACAGAGAGTCATCAAGAAGATCATATACCCTGACCAAGTTGGGCTCATCCCTCGGATGCAGGGGTGGTTCAACATACATAAATCAATAAATGTAATACACTACATTAACAGACTCAAGGATAAAAACCATGTGGTCATCTCAATAGATGTGGAAAAAGCACTTGACAAAATCCAATATCCATTTGTGATCCAAACCCTGCAGAAAATTGGAATAGATGGTCTGTATCTCAAACTAATAAAAGCTATCTACGAGAAACCAACAGCCAGTATTACCCTAAATGGTCAAAAACTGAAACCTTTCCCACTAAGATCAGGTGCAAGACAAGGATGTCCACTTTCACCACATCTGTTCAATATTGTGCTGGAAACATTAGCCATAGCAATTAGGCAAAACAAAGAAATAAAAGGCATAAATATAGGAGATGAGGAAGTTAAACTGTCATTATTTGCTGATGACGTGTTACTCTACCTAGAGGATCCTAAAAACTCAACCAAGAGACTGCTAGACCTAATCGCCAAATTTAGTAGTGTAGCTGGATACAAGGTTAATGCTCAAAAAATCATTAGCCTTCAAACAACAGATTCACTGAGCAAGAAATTGGGGAGTCAATCCCCCTCATAGTAGCACCCAAAGAAATGAAATATCTAGGAATTAATCTAACAAAGGAGATGTAAGACCTCTACTGTGAAAATTATAGCACTCTGAAAAAGGAGATAGAAGATACCAGAAAATGGAAAGACATCCCTTGTTACTGGGTTAAAAGAATCAATATTGTCAAAATGGCTATATTCCCACAATTACTATACAGATTCAATGCAATCCCAATTGAACTCCCAAAGGTACATTTCACAGATCTAGAGAAAATAATTCAGAAATTCATCTGGAATCACAAAAGACCTAGAATAGCAAAAGCAATTATAAGCAATAAGGACATGATGGGGGGTATTACAATCCCCAACTTGAAACTGTACTACAAACCACTGTGATAAAAACTGCATGGTACTGGCAAAGCAACAGACCTGAGGACCAGTGAAGTAGATTAGGAGATCCAGAAACAACTCAGGACACACTAAGCTATCTCATTTTTGACAAAGGAGCCAAACACCCTCAGTGGAGGAAGAATAGCCTCTTTAACAAATGGTGCTGGAAAAACCAGACTTTAATCTGCCAAAGACCAAAGCTAGATCTAGCTCTTTCACCATGTACTAAAATAAAATCAAAGTGGATTAGGGACCTAAATATTAAAATGGACACACTAAACCTGCTACAAAACAGGTTAGGTAAAACTCATGAAGACATTGGTTTGGGGAAAGATTTCATGAACAAATACCCCATAGCACAAGAACTGGTAGAAGAAATCAATAAATGGGATCTCATCTTATTGAGAGATGAAAGAAACAGTGAAAGAAACCACCAGCAAAGTGAAAAGGCAACCAACAATATGGGAAAGAATCTTTACCAACTGCCTCTCAGGCAAAGTGCCACTATGTAGAATATATAAAGGGCTCAAAAAAAAAAAAAAATCAATCTACCCAAATTTAAAGACCCAATTCAAAAATGGGCAACTGAAATGAACAGACACTTTTCAGAGGAAGAAGTAAAAACAGCTAAGAAGCATATGAAGAAATGCTCAATGTCACTAGTCATTCGAGAGATGCAAATGAAAACAACATTAAGATTTCATCTTACTCCACAAAGGATGGCACCATTTCAGAATTAGCCAGAAACAAATGTTGGCGAGGCTGCGGAGAAGAAGGAATCCTTCTCCACTGTTGGTGGGAATGTAGACTTGTACAACTCCTGTGGAGAACAGTTTGGAAATTCCTCAAAAAGCTAGGATTGGAGGTCCCATTTGACCTGGCCATCGCTCTGCTAGGTATATATACACAAGAATTAAAAGATTTATATCACAGTGACATATGTGCACCTATGTTTATAGCAGCTGAGTTTGTGATTGCTAAATCTTGGAAACAACCCAAATGTCCATCAACCGGAGACTGGATAAGAAAGTTGTGGTTCTTCTATACAATGGAGTATTACTCTGACATAAAAAATGATGAGTTTGAATCATTTATACTTAAATGGATGTACCTTGAGGAGATCCTTATAAGTGAAATAAATAGGTCACAGATGTGTAAATATCATATCTTTTCTCTGGTATGAGAAAATAAAGATGTAAATGAGTTCTAGAATGTATGTTATATATTGTGAAATAGAAAACACTTAAAGCATAATGGAGTGAAGGGGGAAAATAATGAGATTATAACAAAAAAGAAAGGAAATAAAGTTTATGTATATAGGGGTTGGGGGTGGTAGGGTGGGTAGTGTTATGGGAAAAAATGAGAATTAAGTTGTGCCATATATTGGTACAAATTCTCATTGTTGAGTGCAATCATGATGTGTATATGTAATGTACCAATAAATATTTCAATTAAAAATTTTTTTTTTCATCTCAGGCACACTTTACATTTTAAAAATTGCTTAATTTCCCTGTTGTTGTTGATGTAGGTTGTATATATCAATATTTATTGCCTTAGAAATTAACACTAAAAAATTCAGAAAGTATAAGTTAATTCATTTCAAAATAATATTGACTCATTGCATATTGATATAATTAACACATTTTAATGAAAGCTAATTTAGTTTCCAAAGTAAAAACTCATTTTATTTTACATTTTTGCCATTCTCTTTCATATTGTGACTCACTAGAAGACAGTTGAGGTTTTTCATATTTGCTTTGCCATAAATCTGTTGTGAAATGATGCTTTTGAAAGAGATACCCTGTGATAATTTCCAACCCTTTGTGCGAAAGGGCCTTGAAGATAATATAGCACCAGTGACATGCTAGACAAGCCTGCTCATCAGAAAGCAACAGGACATTCCTCCTTTGGGGCTCATCACTTCTCTCTGACTCAGACACACCACGAACTCAGCCCACCCAAAAATAAAGTATTTATTTCCCTACAGGAAGTTTCAGAAATAACATTCTCACAGGAACTTGTATAAAAAGGTCTATAATTTCACCAAATATCAATACAAACCTGGCTCCATGCTTGATGGCCTTTCATAGTTTTCCACAGAATTCAGAATTAGCTCAGAACACTGAAGATGATTGTATCTTACGCTTAAAAAGGATTTGTATTGCACTCCTAAAATTTAATCTTTGTGTCTCTGGGAAGTAAATATTCTGATGTTCATAGAGATTAAGGGGCAAATGCCTGCAAAATGTCACAGTCTAAGTGATGAAGCTGGGGACCCAGTCCAGGTTTTCTGACCCTAAATGTTATGTGGTCTTTCTCACAATCAGGGGAGGGGAGTGTCTAAAGATGAATCTCATATGGAGTTAAGGGAAGATAAAATGTCTGGAAAAAGTTTTGCTTGGAAAAGCTTATTTGGAAAAGTTTAGCTTGTCTGCCCTCTGGCCTAGCTATGGTAACTGAAGTAGAATAAGTAAACTTAGGTAGAAAGGAGACAGGAAACACAATTTTTTTGTCTTGCTTATTACCTTGATACTCTGGGCCAGATCCCTGCTCAATTCTGCACACTGGCATACCAATCACTCAGGGAATATCTGTATTACAGAGTTTGTTAACCCTACATTTTTTTTTTTCTTTTTGAGACAGGGTCTTGCTTTGTAGTTCAGGCTGGCCCTGAGCTCAGCCTCAAATTCATATCACAGCAATCCTCCTGCCTCTGCCTCCCGAGTGCTAGGATTACAGGCGTGAGCCACCATACCCAGCACTGTGGTATGTAGTGCTGATTGCTGCTGGGTGTGAGTCTCCATGCCCAGTATTGTATGTGGTTAACCGGTGATTGAACCTGAGCCCTTTGCTTGCAAGACAGGTGCCAGAACCACTGAGATAATTCCCTGGCCCTGTTAACCCTAAATTTAACTAGTTTCTTATTTGCCTTCAGGATTGAGGTCATGAAGAGAAGACTCAAGTAATTTTCAGAGATACTCAGTTGCCAGATCACACAGTTTCCAGTTCTAGGCCTCCCTGGAGTGATACCTAGAAATCTTCACACCTACAACCACCTCAGATTCCAGGAAAAGTAGAGCTTTGTACAAAACCCCATGACAAGATTCCTCTCCCTAAGAAGGAGCAATTGTGTCATGTTGGTAACCAAGGTAGCTCCCTCTTCCAGCAAGGACCATCATGGGAATTGAATCACCTCTCAGGCCATAAGGATTCTTCTGAAGTGCAAACTAGGACAGAGACAAAGATCCCTGTCCCAGCTAACCCTTAAAACCCTGCCTTGTGCTTCTGTGAGTGGGCCAGTCTGAACCTGGCGTCAGAGTGAGCTCCTTCCAGTTACTCAAACTGGAGTTCTCTTCTTACTCCTCCTTGCTTTCAAACTTTGTCTAATAAATCCATCTCTGTCTCAGATTGATGAATCATGAAATTCTTTTTCTGTGACCGTAGTCAGTGAGCCTATGATCTACTCTGTGAGGGGACCAAGTTGAGGCCCTATCTCTTCTGTGAGGGACTTCCCTCAGACTTTAATCCAGTGGCAGGAATGACTGGCTTTAGGGATAAATAATTTCCTGGAAGAAGGAATGGGAAAATGCAGGACTCTAGAGGGTTGGTAGCAGTGGAAGATAAGAATCCTTGAATCAAATTTTCTTCTTCAGATTTTATTCAGCTTTGTCCCTGACTTTAATATGGTTTCTTCAGAAACCTTTGGCAAAGAACATGATAGAAAATTTAAGAGTCTATGAATACCCCTAGATAAAGTTGAAGGTTTTTCTTCATGTAAAGTGTCATGCAAAGTCATCATAAGTGATTCATTTATTATATCTACTAGCAAGGGCCAGAAGGCCGAAGATGCAGCACTGCTTATTGAATCTTCCATTTCCTCTCAGATGGCTCTCTGTTGTTTTCCTAAAGAGCCTGCAGGGACCAGCAGTTTACTTTTACAGTGTGGCTTACTCTGCTCAACTAAACTTCCTGGCCTGGTCTCCAGCAAAGCACATTACCAGTGAAAGGCCACGTGAGTCCTCATGGCTTTCAGGTCAAGACCAGCGTGACTGTTCTAACTGGCAATGCCACTTATGTGAAGAAATGGCAGCAGGTAGAGGGAAGAGGACAGGTGTGAAGGGGGACACAGGTGGGCTTTGTATCTGAGCCTGACAGACTTTGAAATTATTTCTGACAGTGGGAAGAACAACTTGCCCTTTGACTAAATTCTTGTCATACTGTCTGAAGGTAGTGTTGACATGTTCGTGATAGCTCATTTCATTTACCTAGGAAAGCACTAATATCCATAATTAGCTTTTAATTATGCAACATGTGGCTTATCTTCCTTTATCTCTCTTACTGTCCAGCTTTTGATAGTTTCCATACTGAGTAGCCAAAGTCAAATATGTCTATCTCATTACTCCCTAATGACCTGGAGGGGGCAGTTCTTTTTCCTGGGAAACCACAAATGTGTATAATTAGACTATAATTATTCAACACGTGGCTTTTCTGTATCTTTCCTGCTGTCCAGCTTCTGATAGCACTCATACCAAGTAGCCAAAATCAAATATGTCCATCTCACCATTCCCTCCTAACCCCAGAGAAAGGACTTTTAGGTCAAGAAACTACAACTATTGCACAAAACAGCATTGAGTTTACTGTTGTGTTATGCTATAAGTTAATTTTCCCTCTTGTTAAAAACATGGTTCAGTGATATAGTATGTTAAAGCAGGATTTTATTGAGACACATCATGTCCAGTAGAAGGACCACTGCGTTGAGATGTTTGCAGCCGGGGATCGAATGAGCTCAGCTGTGAGTACAGTATGGGTAAGTGGGAATTTATAGCTAAGGAGCAGGGTGTGATCAATGAACAGAAATTACTAAGGGAAGCATGCTCGACATTGAGGTAAGGGGAGAGTCTAAGCTCAGCTAACAGATTCTTGCTAGAAATAAGCCAGAATGGCCATATGGGGGATGGAAGAGGATGAGGAACCTGAACAAATATCTGAGGGGCCAGATATCAAAGGCAGGGTTCTTAACTGACATAATAATTTTTTTTTAAGGTTTTTTTTTTTTGAGACACGGTCTCGCTTTGTGGTTCAGGCTGGCCCTGAGCTCAGCCTCCAACTCACATCACAGCGATCCTCCTGCCTCTGCCTCCTGAGTGCTGGGGTTGCAGGTGTGAGCCACGACACCCAGCACTGTGGTATGTGGTACTGGTTGCTGCTGGGGTGAGTCTCCACGCCCAGTATTGTATGTGGTTACCGGGGATCGAACCCGAGTCCTTGCGCTTGCAAGACAGGTGCCGGAACCACTGAGCTATATCCCCGGCCTGACATAACAATTTTTGCTGAAACTGAATTTTATAAGGGAGCACAGAAATGATCCTAGATGGCTCAAAAGACTGACTACAGTTTGGTCGAGAGAAGAATCACTGTCCACTCCTCCCTTCTTCACTGATCGCTCATCTTTGGAGAAGTTTGATCTGAATTATCAAAGCACTCTCTCCAGGTCTGAGGACTGATGGGATGACTCAGTTTCCTGTTCTTCATATCCACAAAACTCCTCGGGGTAGCTTGGACTTCTGGATTCTTCATCTTTCCCTTCTGGAACCTGGGACTCAGTCCAAATTCTATGGTATACGATACAAATAGGCAGCATTAGTGCAAGGGATTTTTTGGAATAATAATCTATTATCAGAAACTAAAGACAGGGTGTAAATTAGCAGCCAATTAGACCAGTTGGGTTCTATATTGGCCTCAACTTGCAAGGGATTGAGACAAGACTGCTATTTAGAGAGACTTTGAACAAGGGGTATACACTGAACGCCTGTTTGGAGCGAGGCCCTGTGCTAAATACTTCACATACATGATCTCATTTAACTAACGTAATTTTTTTTCTAGGAGACTTTCATGATGCTCATACTTTCCTGTGGTAGCATTTTCCACAAATGATCACTAAATAGTTATTTTTGAGATTACTTGTTTTGGTATCAACTTTTATACATTACTTTTTCAACTAGGTACCTGGCACATAATAGATTTTCAAAATTTTGTCAAATGAATAAACAACTATGTTCTAAATAGGATTATAATTAGACTGATAAAAATAAAATATAGAATTATAGGAAAAAAATAACTAGGATATAGAAAAAAGGATAACAGTGCAGCTCCTGGAACCTTGGCAACTCTGTTATTATTCAAGATCTCTGTCTTTAATATGATCAATTCCTGTTGACTGTGCTATGGCTCTCTGTTTAATTGTTAAGAGAAATTATAATTGGCCCAGCATTGGTTAGGAATCTACTTTTGGTCCAGTCAGCCATGATCAGAAAGGTGAAATCATACAGTAGGTAAATGGAAAAAGTTCCCTCTAGTGAATAGTGCTCAGAAAAAGGGGGTTACTGAAGGCCAGAAATACAGGACTGGAAGGAAGAATACGACATTATGTGCAGGTATATTTTGAAAAAACATGAGTGGCATGTCTGAATGTCAAGATTGAAGTTACAGATTTAACACTTTTTATGTGATCCTGGGTAGACTGATCTCTCTATGACTGAATATTCTCATTTGCAAAATGAAGACCATAACTGACAGTCTACTTAGACTCTCAGCTTTAAAAATGACAATGCACCTAAAACACTACAGTGACTGACCGTCAAACCCCTCAGCTGATTTTTAGTTAGCATCATTTAGCAAAGGAAGTTAAGAAAGTTCCATTTAGAATATTTTTTCTTAGTAGTAAAATAAAGAATCCCATTGAGACTCTGTTAGGACAATTAACTTGAAAGAGAAAAAGAGAGGAAGAGGAGAAGGTAGGAGAAGGAAGGAGAAAGAGAGGGAGAAAAAAGAAGGGGAACACGGCTTAGTATAATGAAAATTTTCAGCTTTGGGGAAACATGGTTTCACTGTAGAAAATGTTTGTGGAATAATTTGATTCTCAATATTGATCATTTTTAAGTTAAAATGGCAAAGCAAGCAAATTTAACATCAACCTCCAGACAAACCTTTAAAAATCATCTTTTCTATATTTGCTAATTCTTCCATCTTGAAGTCCAGAAATTCCATTTTCAAGGTCAGTGTTCTCTTAATCTAGACACAGTGTTAGAGCTCAGTTCCTGGAGGCCTATGCTAGCAGGGAAATGATGGGTTAAATCATTTAGCAGATCAGGGATCTGACTATAACTAACTCTACTGTGCTTTTAAAATGATAAGGTGAAACCCTTGTAATCTCCAGCCTTTGAAACTGACCGAGAAGGCAACTGGATATACTTATGAATTTATTTAAATCAAAGGTCATTGATTTTTTCCACTTTTAGCAAAACATTATAACCTGAATCACATATGACAAATTGGTTCTGATTCTAATCCTCCCAAGCACAATTATGAATGCCATTATCACAAATGTTGAAATTCCAAAGGATCCAATACCCTAAAGTCTAAAATATAGAAAACCACAATCCTGAAATATTAAAATCCTGATTATTGAAATCCTCCAAATATAATTTTCACTGGAAAAAAAACTATAAAAAGGGATAGAGGGCCAGGATTTAGCTCAAGTGGTATTATGCCTACCTTGGAAGCACAAGGGCCTGAGTTCAATTCCTGATACGGCCAAAATATAAAAAAATAAATAAAATAGTTTAAAAAAAAGGGTAGAAAACCAATTTCTGGGAGAAAGAAGGACTGCAATCTAAGTTATATGCAAATCAATTGCATCATCTTCGGTGGGATATAAAGGTGAAAGAAAAAAATATTATTGATTTTGCACAAAGAGATTACTGCTTCACTGTAATAGCTGAGCAGTAACTAGACTTTCAAATGGACAGCATGTACTGAACTTGTGGACCACAATCATTCTTCCAATAGAGACTCAGTGACTGTCTTGAAGACCTTGCAAAAGAAAACATAGATGAAACATTCTTATTGTAAATTATTATCCTCCACATCTCTATTGGCCATATATTTTGATTTGATGTTTCGTGTTGGTGATTTCCCTGTTAGAAAAAGCCCTCCAGCATGGTGCTGACCTGTGTAGTGTTCCTCAGTGCAAGATGTTATGATGTGCCTTAGGAGAGAATGTGTTAGATAAACATCGCTCAGGCAGCAGTTTCGTTGTTGTTGGCTGTTTCAAGGTGTATGAATCAACTGTTTATATAAAATAAGATGTCGTTAAGCAGAACTGCATGCAGAATCAGATTATGTTTGATTCATTGATGAAAATGCGAACAAAAGGCTTGCAGAAACCTAAGCTTGTACTTCATTCAGGAGCAATGGTTAGTGTTGGCTAATTCTATGTTTGTGGTAAATTTTTAGAACACTACTGCATATAATAAAAACAACTGTATCTGGAGGTTTATATTCCTACAAGCATTGTAGGAGAGTTTCCAAAGAGAGTTTCTTCAAAACACTTATTCATGTGAGATTTTTAAAAAATTGCCTTTATGACTGTTATTCAGTATATTCCATTATTTTTGAATTTGCATTTTTCTCCTTACCCATTATGTCTCATTAAGTATCACACTGAGTTATATTCCCAAGACTCTGTCTTTTGTTTTCTTTTTCTTTTTCTTTTTTTGAGATGAAGACTTGCTAGACGGGCAAACTGTCTAGACTGAGCTTGAAATTCTGATTTTGGCTGAGCCTCTCAGAGTTCTGGGACTACAAGTGTGCACCACCATGCCCACCTTGAATACGATTTTTTTTTTTTTCTGAATTGCTCACTTGAAATCTTTGGCACATTGTCAATGAATTTGCTTACTATTGATTTTCAGAAGTTCTAAAAAATTATCTAAATACTAGATCTTTGTCAGTTATTTGTGTTCTAGATACTTTTTGTTTGTGGGTTTATTTTTTCATTTTCCTTCAGGTTCATCTTGAATGTAGAAACTTTTAATTTACAGTACTACCTAAGGCATTAGAATTCATTTACTATTGTAATTACATTGATTCCTCTATATTTTAAGAAATCTCGTCCCACCAAAAAAATAATGAAGATAGCTTCCTGTGTTCTTTACGTTTCATATTTAGATCTGATTCATGTGGAATGGGTTTTGTGTGAGGGGTAAGATAGTGGTCCAAGACACCCCAGTATGGATAGCCAATTGGCCCACCACGACTTACTAAAAAGTTTATTTCCTCCACTGTTTTACATTGTCACCTTTGTCAAAAAGAAGCATCCACGCACCTGTGTTTTGAGACAATAGTATCCCATTTGCCCATTTTCCTATCCTCATTTTAATATCACATAGTTTTAACTTTTAGGATTCCTCTCTATAATAAATATTATTTGTAATAATTTAACTTGGCTCCCCCTACCACTGTAACACAAAAGGACTTATTATTGATTATTTACAGTAATATTGGGGGGAGGTTTGAAGAAACAGAGGCTAGACTGAACTTCTGGGAATGATTCTTGAAGCATCATGAGAAACTACCAATTTTCTCTTCAAGAGAAAACTAGGTTTTGAAATAAAAAGCTGCTGATACAGTTTGGGCTGCAAAGCCACATGCCTATGTGCAATTAGCCAACCACATCGGCCATATCAGGGAGCATGTTCAGAGTTGCTGGGCCTAGAACCAAACCACTATTTAAAACTAAGGAGCCATTACTATAATCCCAGCTAACAAGATACTATCTTCAACCCTGCTCCTACTTCTCTACTGAACTCAATACAATTTTTACTGGATAGGTCAAGCCTGTAATCATTCTGAAACCCTTGCTATAAGGATGTCATGGAAATGCAAGTTTTACTTTTTTTTGCTCTTGGAGATTTAGAATAGTATATTTGAAGGAGATTAAAATAAAAGTTGAGCAAATCAGTTTCTAGCATCTTATACATGAGGTAGTGTCAAATTTCTTATAAGATTGAAACAATCTGTATTCTCAGCAACAATGTATAAGTGTATTTGTGGTTCTGTATTGTTGGTGGCTTGATTTTTGTTGAGCTTTTGATTTTGGAAAGCTATTTTACTGTCATTTTAATTTGAATACCCATTATTAATAATAAAGTTGAGTCTCCAAAATATATATGTTTTCATATGTATATTTTGGCCTTTCAAATTTCCTTTTTGCAGATATACCTATTTATGACTTCTATACTTCCAAATTCTCTATATAATCTGGACAGTGGTTCTCTGTTGATTTTTTTTTTCTTGCAATAGTAGAGTGTCTATTTGGGGTGTTTGTTCCTTTGCATTTCTGTGAAGGTTTTAGATGTATTTATATTTCCACAAAAAACCTGGGAATTTCTGATTTCATTTAATGTGCAAGTGAAATCTAAGACAATTGAGAATTTACAATATTTATTTTCAAATCCATGAATATGGTATCAACTGCCATTTATTTGTCTTTTTTTTTTTTGATAGCTTTTCCTGTGTAGTGCCTTTGAATTCACTATATAGCCATGCTGTTCTTGAACTCAGGTGATCCCTCTGCCTCTGCCTCCTGTGCTGAGGACACAAGTATGCACCTCCATGCTTAGCTACTTAGTTCTTCTTCACTGTTCTTCAATAAAACTTGTAATTGTCTTTATTATAGGGCTTGTATAACATGGCAGATTTATTCTTATTCATATATTCAATGTGATTATGTGATATATTTTATAATTCTTTGTAATTTGGGGGTTGAAATATAGAAATACAATTGTTTGATTTTCTATTCTGCAGCCCTGTTCCTAAATTTGCTCATTAATATGAATCTATTGAGATTATTATGGCTTTCTATGAACTCAGTTATATCATCCAGCAATGATAATTTTGTTCTTTCTGTAGTTTGAGTAAATATAGTTTCTATATTTCTCCATGATAGTCTCTATATCTCTTAGTCTTTCTTGTTTTTGTTCTCTTCTTGTTTTAAAAAAAATTTCTCTGGGGCCAGGGATTTAGCTCAGTGGTTCCAATGTCTGCCTTGCAAGTGCAAGATCCTGAGTTCGATCCCCAGGAACCACATACCACAATGCTGGGCATAGTGCCTCACGCCTACCAGTAATCAGTACCACACATCACAGTGCTGGGTATTGTGCCTCACACCTGTAATCCAAGCACTCAGGAGGATTGCTGTGAATTCAGAGCTTGCCTGGGCTACACAGTGAGCTCAGGGCCAGCCTGAACGGCAAAGTGAGATGTTGTCTCAAACAAAAAATAAATAAATAAATTAAAAAAATAAAAAAATTTCTGACCTATCTTTCCACTCACTAATCCTTTTTATAGCTCACCCTAATTAAATGTTAAATCCATTCATATGTTTCTAACTCTAATTACTACCATTTTATAGAAACAACACCCGATTCCTTTTCAAATTTTTCTACTTCTTTATATATTTTTATAATTTCTGCAAATATTTTCAGATTTGATTTTCGTTTCATTAAATAAAACAATACTTATTTCATATTTTGTGTTTGGTATTGCTTTTATCTGAAAGTTAGTGGGTCTGTTGCTAAGTTTCAATCATATTTTTCCCTGTGTGCTTTGTGAGTTTTAACTATAAATTGCTTATAGATGTATCCATTTAAATTTGAATGTATCTGTTTTTTCCCCCTCAAATCTCACATGCAAAAGCTGGTCTTTGTTTGTTCTCGAATGACAAGATGTCCCCAGAGTGACAGAAAGTGGGAGTCAGTCCCCTCACAGCCGTTTCTTCATCCCACCAACAGTTCTTCTTTTCTTGAACTACCTTCCTTTTCCAACGAGATCAGCCAGAAAGGTTTTCTGAGAAGAGTGACTTGGACTTCTGGGTCTCCTCAAGTCGATTCAAGACGAACTGGCTTGTATCAATGAAGCACTCAACGCAGTTCACAAAACAGGCCTCAGCCCGACTGTCCAGCTTTGGCCTCGGTTTGTCCATGCGCTTCTCCCAACAAAGCTCCGTCATCTGCTGGAAACGCTGCTTCTGAGACTCCACTTCGATGAAATGCTACAACTGAGGGTCCACTACGCCCAGACCCGCCGCAGAAGACGAAGAGGAGGAATCCATCCCAGTGCGACCACGCTCAGCCAGGAAGCTCACCGACTCACTGACCTTCACTTCACGTGTCGGCCTGAAGGTATCTATTTCTAAAACTTTCTGGGGGCTAAGATGAGGGTATATTCTTCTGAAGAAGATTTATTTTTAGTTTTGTAAGATATTTATTTTATACCTAACAGGGAATAGAATTTACTAACCTACAGAAAATTAACTATAGATATTAAGTGAGACAGTGAGTGTACTTTTTCCTGGAAAAAAATGTAAGGCTGAATTTTTTTCAAGCAAGGGACTGTTCTGCATTTTGTAAGGACTGCTTATTATGTCATTCTGTTCTATAATGTGATAATGTCCTTTCAAAGGGAGAGAATAAATTATATCTAGGTCCGTGTGACAATAATGTAACAATTGTCTAGCTATAGGGATCATTTTTATCCTAGGCCTTGCCCTAAAGTGTCTTGATGTCTCATTTTCAGAAAAAAAATTCATATTTTGGAATCAAGAATAATCACTTTCCTGTTCCCTGGCTGTTACCTTAGCACCCACGAACACTGTTATAGATGAAAGAAATACAGGTGAAACATTATTTTGAGTGATTTGACAGCTCCAAATGAAAATGACATTTCTGTTTTGGTCTGGAAAAAGGAATTAATAAACAACCACTAGACTTTAGTGCTATCATGCTATATTTTTTATAAGACTTAACTAATCCTGAGTACTTGCTAACATTCTACCATCAATTTATCCTCCAGATTTAAACATATTTAAAAATGGAAAGGCTTTTACTGTGCATACTAGTACAACTCTCCCAATTTATTTTGTGATTCATTTCAAAGTAAGGCACAGAGTTTAATACACAATATCCTTAACTGTTTTATTAAGTAAACATATTATTAACTGAAGTTCAAAATTTATTTGGTTATCTTTTTGAGATAAAGGGTATATTCTGTGATATTCATATCTTAAATGTAACATTCAATGCATTTTTATCAGTGTATCTATCCTAAGCTGTATCAGATAAGAACATTATCATCACCTTCAGCCTGCCCTCAGGATATTCTGAATTTCTCCCCATAGATTAGTTTTTCCCTTTCAAAGATTGTGAGAGACAGAGTAAGAAGATGCAGCCAGAACCCTTGTGGCAAAATCCATTCCCCCATGAGTCCCTTAGCACAAGGATTAACAACCAACAAACAACAAAACTGGGACCTTGAGGAGAAGATTGAGCCCTGTCCTGACTCTTGAAACTCTCAGGAGCAGCAGCAAAACTCCAAATACCAACCAAGCAGCAAGGGCCCCATCCTGTCCACCCCGAGTTTGCTATACCTTTATTTGCTATCGAACTTTCACACTCATAATCCCAGCACGCATAAAACAGGGCTGTCCCACAATAATCCCTGTAGTTGAAAATCCTGTAGGGCAGGGCAGATATCCTTAAATCTGAGTAAGTAAATCCCAGTAAGTCCCAGTAAGTAAGTCTTAAAGCCAATAATCCTAGAGCAGTAATCCTTGTAGCAGAATGGCAGTGTGGAACAGATATCCACAATAATCCCAGTAGCTGATCCCTCAGGGTGGGGCAGACACCCATAAATCCAAATTAAATAAGTCATAAATTCGAATAAGTTGTCCATGGTTCCTAACAAATGATCTTGTATAAACTATCTGTACTTGAAAAAGAAAAAAAACTTTTTATTTTGTAGTAATTGTAGATTCTTGGTACTTTCTGCTTCATAATAAACTTAATATAAAATAAAAAAATTGTTAAGTCAAACTGTGGAAGTTAGGGGCCATCCATACCTTCCTTCAATTGTATTGTTCTCATTATCATTCTGTACAACTTTAGCACATTATCACAAGTAGGTGATTCACACTGATATAACGCATCTACCTTTTGTACTTCTCAGCAGTTTAACATGTGGTCCTTTGTGTGCGTGCATGCATGGTGCATGCATGGTGCATGCATGGTGCGTTCTTGTGTGGTGCGTGCGTGTATGCATGTGTTTAGCTCTAGGGAATTTGGCCCACATGGCCACCGCCAAGGATTAGATTCCAAGCAGTTTTGTGACAAGGAACATTTATGTTCTTCTTTAGTAGCCACAGCCACCTCCCTCCTTTACCTACAATGTTTGGCAGTCACAAATCTTTCCTCCATCCCTATAATTTTGCCATTGCAAGAATGTTATGTAAGAGAGGTCATACACAATATGATCTTTTTAGTATCATCTTTACTTACTTTGCGAAAGTCTCCAGAGATTCTTCCAGGATAGTATGTGTTGAGAATTTTTTGTTTTAACTGCCAAGTAATGTTCTATGGGTGTTTGTGCCATTCTCTATTTAATCAGATCAGTCTTTGACATTTTGATTGTTTTCATCTTTTTAAAAAAATCTTTATTGGTACATTACATATACGAGTCATGATTGCACTCCATAATGGGATTTGTACCAGTATAAGACACAACTTAATTCTCATTTTTTCCCATAACACTACCCATCCTACCGCCCCCCCACATACATAAAATTTGTTTCCTTACTTTTTTGTTATAATCTCATTATTTTTCCCCCTTTCCCTATTTTACTTTGAGCATTTTCTATTTCACAATATATAACATACAATTCTAGGACTCATTTACATACTTATTTTCTCATACCAGAGAAAAGATGTGATATTTACCTATCTGTGACCTATTTATTTCACTTATGAGGATATCCTCAAGGTATGTCCATTTAAGTAGAAATGATTCAAAGTCATCGTTTTTTATGGCAGAGTAGTACTCCATTCTGTAGAAGAACCACAGCTTTTTTATCCAGTCTCCAGTTGATGGACACTTGGGTTGTTTCCAAGATGTAGCAATCACAAATTGGGCTGCTATAAATATGGGTGCACAAATGTCACTATGATATGAGTTTTTAAATTCTTGTGTGTATATACCTCGCAGGGCAATGGCCAGGTCAAATGGAACCTCCAATCCTAGCTTTTTGAGGAATCTCCAAACTGATCTCCACAGGTGTTGTACAAGTCTACAGTCCCACTTGATTGTTTTCATCTTTGGGTATTATGAATACAGTTCATATACAGCTTTTTGTGTGAATGTAAATTTTCATTTCTTTGGGGTAAAGTTCTTTTAAATCATTGGATTAGGTGGTAAGCAAATATTTAGTTTCACTTGTTTTTACACTTTTATTGTGGTAAATGTAAAATTTGGCATTTTAATTATTCATAACTGTACAATATAACAACATTAACTCCACTCACAGTCTGAGTAACCACCACCCGTAGCTATTTCAAAACATTTTCATCACCCCAATTAGAAACTTTTAAGCAACAGCTCTGTTTTCCCTTCCCATCAGCTGCCAGTATTCTCTACTCTGCTTTCCATTTTTATAAATTTGCCATTGTAGATATTTTGTAAAAGTAGAGCCATATATTTGTTATTTAGAGTCTGGTTTATTTCACTTGGCATATATTTTCCAGATTCATCCATTTTGTCGCATATATCAGAATGCCATTGGTTTTTACAACCAAAATTTCATTGTGTGTATGTATACCACATTTTGTATGGACACGTGGACTGATGAATGCAGTTTATCCTTGTGGATAAATGTCTTTGTGGCCAATCCTCTGATGAATAAGTGTATCACCCTCATGATCAATTCAACTTCCAAAAGTCTCACCTCTAAACACATGAGACTTTGGGGGGACATTTTATTTTATTTACTTTTTGTTTCTGAGATAAGATTTTGCTATGTGGTTTGAGCTGACTTGGAACTCTGTGGCTTAAATTTAAGCCGTAACACTATTCATCAGTCAGTTATAGACTATACGACACATATTTGGGAACATTCTGCTCAAATTTTGCTTCCTATTTTGCAATGTGGATTTCAGCCTTGTTCTACCATAGACTATAGTTCTTGGGTATGGAGAGTAATGTTCATCCTCTCCTTAGTTTCCAACATGTTCACAGTTGCAATTCTCATTTTGCATTGCCTCTTAGTGTGGATACGTAGAACACTGAATCCTATTAGAACTTTATAGAATGTTGCTACATATTAGACTCATAGTTGGCTGAATTTATGTGAGATAATTGATTTGGACATGAAGCTTTAAATTTCCTCTTGCTATATATAATATAACCTTTTCTGTTGACACGTTTTCACTTTTTTGTTTTACTACAAATATTCAGGGGAAAATGCTTAATTTCAATACATCTGAGATATAATCTGAAATTAGAGGTTGCGCATGATCTATATCCTATAGGTTTCCATTGTTTATCAAAATAGTGATTCTTATTAAGTGACAATTCACTTTAAAGACAGTGAACTAAGATTAGCTCTAAGGGTCATACTGATTGATAGTCTTAGAAGTTTTTATTTGAACTAGACAAGAGCTAAATGGAGATCTCTGTTAAAGTTAATAGTGAGCATTTTCATTTCATTTTTGGATTAATCTCTTTTTATGTGTGACATTTTCATAGACAGTACTTTTGACTGGTTGTCAGGGTTCTCATACTTTAAGCATTTTTATGACAAACCAGGTAGTAATTCAAATCCTGCCATGTGGCCTATGCTAGGCAACATAGGAACAGGCAAAAATGTACAGGATGTGGATCCTGCCTTCTGTGGCCAATCAGTACTCTTGGGCAGAGAGGACACAGGTATTTACCATGTAGCACAGAGTACTAAAGTGCATTGTACAGACACTGGTCAAGGTTCAGACTATGCGAAACAGCATCCCTGGACCACATGCTATAAGGATATAATAAATCAGGAAAGGAAGATTTTTACTTCTCTGTAAAGATAGTTTTGCCCTCTTTTGTTTTCTTTATAGTTCTTATTATCATCTGAAAGAGGACATTTAAACATTTATTTGCTCTCTTGCTCACATTTTTTGTCTGTTTTCCCACAAGAATGTGAGTTATGTGAGGAACTCAGGTTTACTATGATCACACCTTGTTAGCAAATACTTTTTCACTGTGACATAAATAACACCTGGCAGGGAGGCATTGTGTGCTTCAGGAAGCAAAGAGAACTGCTTGGAGAGTCCGTAATTGTCTGTGTGTGTTGGGGCAAAGGTCACAAAGGATATATTTTCAGACGGGGTTGCTACTGGGTCAAAGAGAAAGCATGTTTAACATTTGTTACACTCTGCCAAGTTGCTACAGTATGCTTTTAAGAATAAGCGGGAGTTATGTAGACTCGTACAACTCCTGTGGAGAACAGTTTGGAGATTCCTCAAAAAGCTAGGATTGGAGGCCCCATTTGACCCAGCCATCACTCTGCTAGGTATATACACACAAAAATTAAAAGATTCATATCACAGTGACATATGTGCACCTATGTTTATAGCAGCTGAGTTTGTGATTGCTAAATCTTGGAAACAACCCAAATGTCCATCAATTGGAGAATGGATAAAAAAGCTGTGGTTCGGGCCAGGGAGTTAGCTCAGTGGTTCCGGCACCTGTCTTTCAAGCGCAAGGACCCGGGTTCAATCCTCAGTAACCACATACCATACTGGGCGTGGAGACTCACGCCCAGTAGCAGCCAGTACCACATACCACAGTGCCGGGTGTGGTGGCTCACGCCTGTAATCCCAGCCAGGCAGAGGCAGGAGGATTGCTGAGATGTGAGTTGGAGGCTGAGCTGAGTGCCAGCCTGAACCACAAAGCGAGACCCTGTCTCAAAAAAACCTAAAAAAAAACCTAAAAAAAAAAAAAAAGCTGTGGTTCTTCTACAGAATGGAGTATTACTCTTCCATAAAAAATGATAAGTTTGAATCATTTATACTTAAATGGACCTACCTTGAGGACATCCTTATAAGTGAAATAAATAGGGCACAGATGTGTAAATATCGTATCTTTTCTCTGGTATGAGAAAACAAAGCTATAAATGAGTTCTAGAATGTATGTTATATATTGTGAAATAGAAAACACTCAAAGCGTAATGGAGTGAAGTGGGGAAAATAATGAGATTATAACAAAAAGGATGGAAACAAAGTTTATGTATATGGGGGTGGGGTGGGGGTGGGGGTGGGGGTGGGAGGGCGGGCAGGGTTATGGGAAAAAATGAGAATTAAGTTGTGTCATATACTGGTACAAATTCTCATTGTTGAATGCAATCATGATGTATATATGTAATGTACCAATAAAGATTTCAATTTAAAAAAAAGAATAAGTGGGAGTTTCCTTTTTCTTTTTATTACTATTACATTCGTTTTTTCCTCGTTATTTACTCCAACATCCTATTTCGTTTTAAATATTTTCTATTTCACAATATCTACTATGTATACTAGAACTCGTTTACATCTTCATTTTCTCAAACCAGAGAAAAGATATGACATTTAGATATCTGTGACCTACTTATTTCACATATGAAGATGTCCTGTAGGCACAACCATTTGAATATGAATGACTCAATCTTATCATTTTTATGGCAGAATAATACTCCGTTCTACAAAAGAACCACATGTTCTTTATCCAGTCTCCAGGTGATGGAAACAAAGCTTATGTAATTAGGGAGTGGCAGGCTGTATGGTGGGTAAGGGAATGGAGAAGAAAATGAGAATCAAGTCGTGTTATATATTGGTACAAACTCTCAATGTTGAATGGTGATGATGTGTATATATAATGTACCAATAAAGATTTGATTTTTAAAAAAGTATAAATGGGAGTTTATTTAACATAGAAATGAAGAAGGATGATATTGCAGGCACAGGTAACGGCAAGAGTAAAGACATGGAGAATAGAAATGGCATGTGCAGGCTCTGTGTAGTTTGGTGGGATGCGTGGTAGACAATAACTACATGGCAGAAGTAAAGGAATTCAGGGCCAGGTTACGAGGTAGGTGCCCCGGATGGCACCAGGGCAGATATCTCCATCAAAATCATACACAGAAAACTTTGGCTGTCCATAGCATATAAAATAAAGATGTATGGTGACACAAATCCATTTCTATTTGTCTTCCTCCTTTCCCTCTCTTTCCCCTTGTGTGTATGTGTGCGTGTGTGTGTGTGTGTGTGTGTATGTGTGTGTCTGTATGTATGTGTGTGTGCGTACACAACTGACTTGCTGTTCTACCTTTTCACACATATCAAAGCCTTACTTTAGGCAGACACCCCTAATCCAGTTAAGGAAGAGAACAAGGCAAAGTTCTGCTACCCTGGAGTTTGGGTTCTAGTGAGGGAGATGCAAAATAAGTATGTGAAGGGGAAGAGGCAGGAAAGCAAGAAAGAAGAAAGGAAGGAAGGCAGACAAGTAGGAGGAGAAGGAAGGTAAAAAGGAAGGAGGAGGGAAGAATAGGGCTCAAGTCAGTAAATTCAGAGGGTTATAAGTGCAATGAGGGAAATACTTGAGCGGGGAAAAGTTTGAGCTGAGAGTTGGTGGCCAGTGGCAGTGGGGAGAGCTCTGTGACCTAGAGCAGATGCTGCACCTCGCCTCTGGCCAGGCCTTGCCCCTGCCTCTGCCCCTCAGTGTGCCAACTACTCTCGCTGACCGTGAGACTTAGTGGGAGCTCTCTTCTCTGAACTAAACACAGTCTTATCTTGTGACCTTTCTCTCCTTCTGCCTCTTATATATTTTTTAATCTCTTGCGTTCATTTGCAAGCTCCTAAGGACAGGTGCCCTTTCAAATTGACACATAAAATTAATCACAGCAGAGCACAATGCTTTGAAACCTGTAACAGTTATTTTTAAAATGAATACCACTGTGAACACTTAAAAAGTTACATTTTCTTGTTTTGCTTTTTTCCTGTTTCTCTGAACAGATGCGTGAACCATTATCACTGCTGCAGGGGAATCCTCTCCTGCTGAGGATTTCTCGCCTGCATCTTCAATCCTATGTAGGTGATATCTACCGTGTTCTGTTCAGGACAGATGAAAGGTCTGGTATTATACCCCTGATCCCATAATGAGAATTACCAGCAGGCCTGGAAGATTCCTGAGGAACAAGAGCCTCCTGTCTTGCAAATATCGTTAATTATTAATGATGACAAAGGCAAAATACATGATAAGATAAATTTATTTCCTGATTATGAAAAGTTTCTATAGATTTTCAGTGCCCAAATGTAAACTAAAAAAGAAAAACTTATTTTAGGCTGTTGAGTGTATATCACCAAAGATGTTCAGTTTAGAGGGAAAAAATGGCTTTGGGACTTAGAGGGATTAGAAGGATTTCTGATATTATAGCTGCACTTTAGTTTTGGTTTAATTGTAGGCAGTTTCAATAATGGTGATTTTATAGCATGATGAGTTGTCTAGAGAGCCAGAAATAATGATCTATCCATCTATCTCAGAGCTAGCTAACTTTCTATATATCTATCTTTATTAAAATAAACTGATTTATGAAATTATGGAGGTGGAAAAAGCTTCCAAAATCTCCATTTGGCAAAGAGACCTAGGAATGTAGTTGCAATTGGAGCCCGAAGATCTGAGAGCAGGAGAGCTGATGATGTAAGTTCCAGTCCAAGTCTGAGTTCAAAGGCAGATAAGATCTGTGTTCCATCTGGAATGACAGGTAAGAGTGAATCCTCCCTGACTTAGTTGTTTTGTCCTGAACAGGCCTTCAGCCAACTGAATAGCATGCACCTGGGGTTGGGGTGAGGAAGCACTATGTCTGCTCTGTCTTCTGATTCAAATGTTACTATTTTATGTAGCCTCACAGATACACCCAGGATAAGTTTTAACTAAATATCTGGGAACCCAATGGGCCATTCAAATAGCCATATAAAATTAATCATCACAGTAATGTTAGATTATTTGTGCCCAATAGATTTAAGTAGTAAATGGGCAAAGAATAAAAAGCATGATTTACAATAACCCTAAAAGCCTTCAAAAAGTTATATGTGTTGGTTCTCATATAAAATGTTACTCTCTGATAATCCAACATAGTAGAACAAAAACTATACAGAGGATAGAGATCCAACCTCTTCATCTTACCCATGTGAAAGGGAGAGACAGAGACTTAAGGGACTTTCACAATCAAGTAGTGGTTGAAACACACTTGATATTTTGACGTGTTCATGTTCTTCTACATTATTGAAATGTTACAAGTGAAAAGAACTTGCTGGATTGTGAAAATTGTGCAAATGTGAGCTGCTATCACACTGTCAGTTCATCATGCTATCTCTTATCCCAATTTAGCCTGTCTGTGACCTCACCCAGCCACTAGCTGTCCTTGGTCTTAGCTTATTTATCTCTAAAATATGTGGGATTAGTTGATATTGAAGTTTGCTTCTAATTCTAAAATTCTTCTCTTATATAGGTCTTTTTATTTTAAGATGATAGTGTTTGAGAGAACTTTGGAATCTACCAAGATCTTCTTGTCTTTTAAAGCCTCTGCTGACTCTTCTGTCTATCTCTTACTCTCCCTGCCCGTCCCATCCCTTGACCTGCCAGTGACCTCAAAGTACAGATACCTCAGGCCTCTTACTATTCTAGCACATGTACACAATGTCTTCTCTCCTGCCTTCTTATTCTTTAAAGCTGGGTTTGGGCATCAACTTCTTGGGAGGGCTTTCTTCTCTAAGTTCCCTGGAACCATTGCTTCCGCTACCGCAGCATTTATCATGCCATGTTCCAAGTGTTTACTTTGATCTCACTCAGTTTGCAGGCTGTGAGCTCCTTGAGGGTCAATATCAGTGCCCGGGCTGTGACTGCAACATAGAAGCAGCTCGATAAATGCTTGTTTCATGACACATTGATACATACAAGAGACGATCACATTTTTTCTTACAACAAATTTTAACATCTGGGCTCCAAAATCTTTGGGGTTTCCCCCTCTGCGTTTGTTTAGTCCTTCCTATTGTGTGTGCTGACTCAAGTTGCTGCTGATTGCTGATAAACTCCTGACAATAGCAGGTGGCTGTCCTGGTGTAAGCAAAGGCACATCCCAAGATAGCAGAATACAGATAGAGTGGTGCAGTGGCTTGGGGCACTGACACCAGAAGCCCAGATTGTCCAGACAGCCCCACAAGTCACCAGGCATGGGAACCCCAGGAGGAAAGTTGTCTTGTGGGCCTAAGTCCACTAAAAGGTGCAGAAATAGAGATCAGGATTCCAGAGAGTCTCTCTCTGTGTTCAGAAACAGGGAGTTTATTTATTGAGGAAACATTTATCACACTCATTGACTAAACTGTAAGAGGTATTAGGAGTATGAAATGAAGCTAGATGGAATTTAAATTGCTTTAATCTTTCCTGCTTTTCCATCAGACCTCTGAAAGTTTAATGTAGCCACTGACCCCAGATGCTCCTTCTTTTTCTTTGGTTTGGGATAGATGGGGGTGGGGCTGGTGAGATTTCTTGTCTCTAAAATGGCCTAATGATGTTCCAGCAAAGAGCCCGGGACACACTGTGGATAATTTAGGAGTCAGCAGCAGACATAAAAGGGAGGAGAGAGAAAAGGGTGGAAGGAGAGGGGAGGGAAAGCTTATTCTTGGAGCCTTTATTTAAAAGGTTTCCTTAGAAGCCTGGTAGGAGTACTTATTCTTTGTCAGCATGACATTAGTACAGTTAAGGATATTTCATCAGTGGCAAATAGAGGATACACTGGACTGGTCTGTTGAAAAGAATTTAATGAATGGAAATTTTCTAGAGGCATAGGCAGAACTAAGGAAAACCACAAGGAATGGGGAAACAACTGGAGTGCAGCAATAGAGAATACTTTCTGATTAAAATATGACAGTGTTGAAGTCAGGGATTTAGCTCAGTGGTTCTGGTGGCATCTGCCTGGCAAGCACAGGGATGCAAGTTCGATCCCTGGTAATCATACTGACAAGGAAATATGGAGTTGGAAAGGAGTCTTGGGCCAAAGAATCACAGGCCAGTTTCTTTTTACCTTAGTTGTGATGGTGAATTTATTCATTTGAATGGTCAATTAATGCAAGACAACTTACTTTCTGGGTTTCAAAAGTGACAGCATATCTATTATGTATTGATTTTACATTTTAATTTTGGTTGGGTTTTTATTTCTGTTGTCTGAATCCATGAGGGATGCTTTATCAGAAAGCCCCTGGGTGCCAATACTAACGCTGCCTGTGGCGCCAGGATCAGAGATCAAGAACGGCAAGAACTCGGCTCACTGGCTGTCACGTGACAGGCAGTCAGCAGACAGTGACTGCTGTGCTGTGAATGATTGTCTCCTCCCAGTTCATGTTGAAACTTCGTTATTGTTGCAACAATATTAAAAGATGAGATTGCTAAGCACTCGCTGGATCAGGAGGGTCTTCACCTTTGTGGACAGACTGATGAGAATTACAAAAGGTCTCAAGGTCATGAGCTTGCTCTTTTGCTCGTTTTTGCCCTTTTGACTCTTCCATCATATGACACCTTTTGCCATGTTATGAAGGAGATCCTTGCCCAATGCTGATGCTTTGATCCTGGACTTTCCACATTCAGGTTAGGAAATATAAATCTCTATTGTTTATAAATTACCAAGTATGTGGTATTCAGTTATAAGAGCACAAAACAAGGGCAGAAATTTAGCTCAATGGTTCCAGCATTTGCCTGGCAAGTGCAAGGGCTCTAGTTCAATCCCAGATAACCACATACAACGATGCCAGCCGTGGAGACTCACACCCACTGGTGATCAGTACCACACACTATAGTGCCGGGCATGGTGGTTCACACCTGTAATCCCAGCACTCAGGAGGCAGAGGGAGGAGGATTGCAGAGTCCGTAACTGAGTTCAGGACCAGCCTGAACTACAAAGAAAGACCCTGTCTCAAACAAAAACAAAACAACAACAACAACAAAAACCCAAAAAACAAAAAACAAAACACAAAGCAGACAGTAATCTATGTCCATCACAGTGTCTTTTATAATTACTCATCATTTTTACCTTCAGATAGGATGTGAGTGATAAAGATACTTGAGGAGAACAGCTGGGTATCCAGATATTGTTGCTAAGTGGGGTTTTGATGTGTGAACCCTGATATAAGACAACAGGAAGATGCTTTCTTGGCTAGGGGCAGAGTGGATGGAAAGGGAGAATACATTTGCTCAGAGCTGGCTAACAAAGACAGAATGAGGAAGGAAGACAGAAAACCACAGAGTAACTAAATTAGGAAAATCAGTTCTACAAAATACAAGATTTTTGAATTACAAGAAGGAGAAATTGTGTGAAGCTGCAGTGAGTCTCAGGAGAGAACAGAGGGGGAACTGGAGGTTCTGATGTGCTTCCACTGCCCTCTCCTTTGATTGACCTCGTCACAGTACAGTCATTTGCCTCATAAACACATTGTCAGACAGTTAAATATCAGTTTAATTTTTCCAAAGGTGATGGAAATAGATGATGGACTTAGAGATGGATGAAGAAGAGATATTCTTCAGTGCCTCATTGGGGGTCCGCAGAAATCACTATTAGTATTGATTAAGTAACTTTTCTGTGTTCTTTGCACTATTTTAAATACTGCATTTAGATTACTTCCTTTAATCTTTAAAACAGCTCCGGGTGATAGATAACCATTGTCATCCTTGGTTTAGACCGCTGAGAAAACTGGAGAAACATCAAGTAACTTAACTAAGGTCACACAGCTTGTAGTGTTTTAAATTCAACTGCTCTGCTTTGGATCCTGATTCCCATTCTACATAAGTAAATTGTGTTGGTTTAAACTAACTTCTTTCCTTGACTGGATTACTATTCTGGTAGTTAGGGATAATGTGTGTGCAATGGTTGCTTGTTTTGGGGAAAATCTGATATTACTGTAGAAGATGACTAGGTTTGTAGAATGCAAGCTTTGACTTACGTTAGGTATAGATAATCAGGAGATAAATGGAGCACATATGGGTTAAACATGGATAGGGAGATATAAAATTATCTAAAGTGTCTAATATCTATAAGACTCTGGGTATTATAAATTCTTAAACATTAAATCTATATGGCACATATGTGACACCAGATGTAAAAGCAGCACAGTGTGTTCAGGTGGACTTGATGAGTACATGCTGTTCATAGACCTAGTTGTCAGCACTCAGGCCCTCTGCCCAAGGAACACGTCTAAATGCATTGGCTAACTGGCAAGCTACAACCGAAGCTCAGGGAAGCCAGTGTGTACCACTGACACTTCCCTCCAGGGTCCTCTTTACATGGAAAACTGTAACTCTTGACCTGCTAGGTGTCAAATGTGCCAAGCTCATAGTTTCATATTGTCAGAGAATGAAGCTGCAAACCAAAGGAAGAAGTTAGGAGAGTTTGATTGGAAAGGAGGGAAGAATAGCTCCTGCATTTCCAGGAGGGCACCCACCAAGGATCTTTGTCAGGGATAATTTATACAACAAAATCACAACGTGGGTCAAACTACAGGAACCTATGGGATTGCAAGTCTGGTCACCTAGCTAATATTGATCCAACAAAGAAACAATTCATGTAACAGGGCAGGTGGAAAAATAAAGTCATTCCTGGAAAGGGAGGAGAGTGCTGGTCCAGATGTTCTGGTCACCCATGTATGTGTCTGAGGACTCTCTGGGCCCACTGGACTACCTGGTGCTAATTACAGTAAAAAAATCAAGCCTCTGTCTCTCAGGCCTCGCTATTGAGTCTCCATCCTGAGGGCTGACTCACTTCAGATTTGTCTCCAGATATAATTTTGATGTCTTCATTTTGTATGTGTGTGTGTTGTGTGTGTGTATATATGGACTGCGAGAGCCTCATCCCTCTTTAACTGTATACTAATATCAGTCTAACTTAGCTGCCTATAATTCTCTTGCTCAGATCTCCTTTATGGTTCCTTAAACTATGCCAAAAGAAAAGGTGTATGTGCATGTGACTGTGTGTGTGTGTGTGTGTGTGTGTGTGTGTGTGTGAGAGAGAGAGAGAGAGAGAGAGAGAGAGAGAGAGAAGAGGGAAGAGAGAGACAGGGACGGAAATAGAGAAAGAGAGGAATACTAACTCAAGGTTCAAATGTGTCTGTCTGACTGTCTGCACCTAGTCCTAAGTGTCTCACCTGTTTTGTTCTCGTTCCCCACATGCTTCACTGCATGTTATAAATTGACTTTTTAAAAAAAATTCAAATCTTTATTGGTACATTATATATACACATTATGATTGCACTCAACAATGAGAATTTGTACCAGTATAGGACACAACTTAATTCTCATTTTTTTCTCATTCTCCTATGCACCCTACATCCTCCATCCCTTTATATACATAAGCTTTGTTTCCTTTTGTTTTTATTATCATCTCATTATTTTACCCCTTGTATTTACTCTTACATTTCATTTCCCTTTGAATATTTTCTATTTCACGATATTTACCATATGTTCTAAAACTCCTTTACATCTTCATTTTCTCATACAAGAGAAAAGATATGATATTTATACATCTGTGACTTATTTATGTCACTTATGAGGGTATGCTAAAAGTACATCCATTTGAGTATAAATGACTCAGTCTTATCATTTTTATGGCAGAGTAATATTCCATTCTATAAAAGAACCACATATTTTTTTTTTCCAGTCTCCAGTTAATGGACATTTGGGTTGTTTCCAAGATTTAGCTATCACAAACTGAACTTCTATAAACATGGGTGCACATATGGCGCTGTGATATGAATCTTTCAATTCCTTTGGATATATACCTAGCAGAGGAATAGTAGGATCAAATGGGATCTCTAATCCTAGTTTTCTGAGGAATTTCCACACTGATTCCATAGAGGTTGTACAAGTCTACACTCCCACCAACAGTGGAGAAGTGTTCCTTCTTCTCTGCAGCCTTGCCAACATTTGTTGCTGGCTAGTTCTGAGATAGCAGCCATTATTTATGGAGTGATATGAAATC
Source organism: Petromus typicus (assembly GCA_004026965.1). Taxonomy (NCBI): domain Eukaryota; kingdom Metazoa; phylum Chordata; class Mammalia; order Rodentia; family Petromuridae; genus Petromus; species Petromus typicus. The sequence goes on along the minus strand of PVIR01014295.1, from coordinate 8,763 downwards.
TCAGTGTTGTTTTCATCTGCATCTCTCAAATGACTAGAGATGTGGAACATTTCTGCATATGCTTTTTAAACAGCTTTTAATTCATCCTCTGAAAAGCATCTGTTCATTTCAGATGCCCATTTTTGAATGGCATCTTTAAATTTGGGTGGGTTGATTTTTTAAGCCCTTTATATATTCTAGATAGTAACCCTTTGTCTGAGAAACAGCTGATAAAGATTCTTTCCCATATTGTTGGCTGCCTTTTTGCTCTGCTGGTGGTTTCTTTTGCTGTGCAGAAGCTTTTTAATAGGATGAGATCCCATTTGTTGATTTCTTCTGCCAGTTCTTGTGCTATAGAGGTTTTGTTCATGAAATCTTTCCCTAAACCAATGCCTTCAAGAGTTTTACCTAATAAATTGACTTTTAACTAGTCATTCTATGACTTTCGTCAGCACTAGGGCCCTTGTGCTACCTTCCAAGGTGGGCAGGGTATCACTTAAGCTAAATCCCTGGTTCATTCCATAACTTTCTGGCAGTGTATTGGGAGCATTTAATAACATCCAGATGATTTTCCTTATGAGAGTAGTAGGCATAGGCTACTGGGACCTCAGAAAGTCTTTCACAATTATAGATAAAACCTAGTAGGCTTATATAAGCTTGGAGGAACCACTAACAGCAAAGCATCTGGACTGCTGTTGGTGGTGATGTGAGAAACAAAACTCTGTCTTCTGTGAGACTGGAGTGCCTCCATTTTAGACTCTTGTCCAGCCAAGGCAGACCCTCCCAAATTATGAGAAATTCCTGATCATTTTACACTTGAGGAATACAGCTAAGAGTTAAAGACAACTTATCAATGGCCAAGGACTTTCAGGGCTCCATCTCCCCACTTTCCCCTGCTTTACTAATCCTGCTCAGCAGCTCTTCATGGTGCCATGTGTGTATGGTAGGATGGAGGTAAGAGAGCAGGTTCCAGGTCAGGAGTACCACATGGAAAGAGGTGAAGGAAACCCAGCTCTTCCCAGGTAAAGAGGCCAGTCCTAGTGAAGATGAAAGAAGTTGTCACTTCCCAGAGTCTGGACAACAGAACCTGTCCTATGTCTAAGAGTATGCTTTGCCTGTGGTGAGCCAGCTTAGTCTACTCCAGACCACTGGTGATACAGGAGCATGTGAGTACCTTAAGGTTGCTCCAGCACTCAGCTGACACTCTCCCTCATTGTGGGAAGAGTGTTGGTGGTGTTGGGGATTGCACCCACATCCTCATCATGTGAGGCAAATGCTCTCCACTGCACCACATCTCCTCACCCTTTGTTTTGAAATAAAGTCTTACTAAATTAGCTAGGCTGGCTTTGAACTGCCGTCCTCCTGCCTCAGCCTCTTAAGTAGTTGGAATTACAAACATGGGTCACTTAACCTGTTTGAAGGGATCTTACTTTTCTCTTAATGTTGTATTAAAATTCAGAAACTTGGTGATGTGAGCCTTGGATGGGAACTTTAAAACATAATTCTCTCAAGAGAAGTCTTCCAAAAATTTTGTCCTTGACACACTTACTCTAAGAAATGCATTTTACTTCATGACGCAGTTGACACGGACCAATATATAGATATATATGAAATTGAAGCCAAAGCTCTGTGGAATTTACCTTTATCACATGGGATGAACTCTGGTCTATTTAATTACAATGAAAAATCCTGAACAAAACACATTATATGGTTATGCATCCCACTAATGTTGTGACCCATGGTGGAAATATAAGTGTTAAGGATTCGGCTTTGCCTTTGCCTTTTTGGCTGCCATTGCCCTGTGCTTCCTTGGGTAGCAGCTTCTGCCCTTCCTAATCCTGTGAGACCCAGTCCTTGACATCACCTGGGTACCTTAAGTTTTTCCTCACAGGTGGACCAGAGTACAATTAGCATTTCCTGAAAAATCCAAAGAATTATGATTAAATACTTTGTCTGTATTTCTCCATGTATAATATATATTTTTTCCTTTTTTGGTTAGTCTGTGTTTGTAGTACATCAGGATTACATTTATCCTGGGCAGGGGTGTACATCTTAATTCTTTTTAATCCCTCTTTATCCTTCCCTTCTCTGCTTTCCAGGTAATTATAGGCATCCTATTCACTTAGATACTTTAATTTTCCCTTTCCCAATAAACAAAATGAAAATAGAAGTGGTGTGATTTATAAATAGCTACAGAGGTGTTAAATGGGATAATTGGGATTTGAATCCAGGACTATATGAGTATAGCTTCAAGACAAAGTGCTTCTTTTCTACTCCAGCAAAATCTCCATTCCCTAGTCTATATTACGCTTTAGGAGCTCAATATATAATTGAAATATATTCAATATATAATTGGAAATATATTCCTTTGCATGTCTCTGATTGAATCTCCAACCCATTCTTTGCTGTATATGTTGCTAGAGTACCCTGAGTGTACAGATTTAATGTCTCATGCAGCTCTGTGTAAAAGTGCTCTCAGCCTGAGGGCACCAGGGTACTGTCTTCATCTTATATTCGCAAATGTTACCTAAGCAACATTTTGGCTGATGCAAGACCTCGTTTTACCTAGGTTATGTGATTGTTCAATGATGTATGACAATCTTCCTCCTTAATTAGGAACAGGATGTATGTATGACTTACACCCCCAAGCAATGCCTCTTCAACGGATGAAGTCTCAGTAGTGAATGTTTGGAAAATTCCTTTGTAAATTATAAAGTTAGTACTAGAGAATGTAGATGGCAGAAAGGTAGATACACCACTTCCTGGAAAAAGTCTGTGCTCTTTTGAATCATAGGAAATTTTTTTTTTCCCTTGGTGGTGGTGCTAAGAATGGAACACAGGGCCTTGAGCATACTAGGTGCACACTAGCTCTACGGCTGTGTTGTCTTCCCCAGAATCATAGCACGGTAGAACTTTAGTTATCTTTGGGAGAGCTGATACCTTGGGCTTGAAGGAAAGTCTGAAATGAGTTAGAACTATTTCTGTTGCTAATCAGGACATGAAATAACTCATGAATAAATAAGAGGGATCCTAAAATTAAGGAAAATAGAGATTTTTGTCTCTTTAAAAGTGCATTTAACAATTATGAAGTAAATACACATTTTCATATTCATTTAGAAAAAATATAAAATAAAAAGTACTTAAACCTAGAGTTAAGAATTGTTTGCATTTTTGGTGTATTTCCTTATAATACCCTTAAAATTTATCTCTAAATTTGCTTAATATACAAAAGTGAGATTAAACTCATTATTCTGCAATTTAAAATAGTTTTATAACATTTCTTTTTAAAACAATACTGTATCAACAATATTGCATCATTACATTAAATATTATTTGGAAATATATATTTTAAAATTTCTTTCCTTGAAATTTCAATTTGCAGGGCTGGGGGTTTAGCTCAGTGGTTCCAGCACCTGTCTTGCAAGTGCAAGGACCCGGGTTCGATCCCCGGTAACCACATACACTACTGGGCATGGAGACTCACGGCCAGCAGCAACCAGTACCACATACCACAGTGCCGGGCATGGTGGCTCATGCCTGTAATCCCAGCACTTGGGAGGCAGAGGCAGGAGGACTGCTGTGATGTGAGTTGGAGGCTGAGCTCAAGGCCAGCCTGAAATACAAAGTGAGACCCTGTCTCAAAAAACCTAAAAAAAAAAAAAAAGAAATTTCAGTTTGCATTTAGAATATTAAAAATATGGTAAAAATTTTTACATGCTAAATTGTGAAATCCTCACATGTAGGAAAAACAATGAGAGAATTAAGAAAACTTACTGAAAACATAACCAGTTTATGTCAAAGCAACTTTTAACAACATTAGCATTGCTTAGAATGATTCAGCCTATGAGACTCTGTCATGCTTTCTCACTTTGTTTAGTTTCTAAGAAGCAAAAAGCTATTGTTCACAGACACCTGACTTACAAGGTATCATTCCTCCAAACACCCTTTTTCCTGTGCTCTGATTGGAAGGCCAACAAAGTCCAAGCAGGGATGTGAGTTGATGGTGCTCATCAATTAAGCAAGTGGAGTTGACTTCAAAAGAACATTTTTATTAATGCCATTCCTTGATTAACATATTTCCCTTTTAACAGCATATTTTAAAAATATGATTTACAGTAAGACTTCATAGTTGCTATTTTTAAAAGGCTTTTCATAAAGAATTTTTAAAGGAGAAAAATGTGCTACCATTTTGATATTCCCATTCACTTCTTAATTCAGGGAAGCGAAAGTGACAGAAGCCTCTTGGCCTGGGCTTGGTCTTGGGTAATGTGGACACTTTTATTCTGGACTCCTGGGATGTCACCTATTAATTGTTCATGATGACTAGATCTTGTGATGGTTGTATTTCTAATTAATATTCCCTATAAAGAGCTTATATTTTTTTCACTCTGGGTTATATTAATCATTATTATTATTTTGTGGAACTGGGGATCGAAAGTTATCTTAATCATTAGCCAGGCTTCATCATGCAATGTTTTAAAAACTGTTCTCCAAGGCCGGAAGAGATCTCTCAGGTTACCTAAGAAATTGTTAAATATACTGCCGTAGGTTTTAAATCTAGAGATTCTGACTCAGTAAGTCTGGGATGGGCCCACATGTAAAAATAAAACCTTTTTAAAAATATAGATTGATATGCTCCACAATGCTTCAGAGATAGTCTCTGACTCTTCTTGGAATGGCACAGAAGGTAGAAATCCATCTTACTTCACAAGTAGGTTGGTAGTCGAGCTAACCGAATTTTACTATTAGGATTCATGCTTTTCTACAAAAATTTTTAATGCAAAATGTAGACAAAGCACTAAAGAATCCTGAAACTTTACCTAGTTAAAAGAAAAGAAAACACGGGGCCGGAGATTTGGCTCAGTGGTTCTAGTGCCTGTCTTTCAAGCGCAAGGACCCGGGTTCGATCCCTGATAACCACATAACAATACTGGGTGTGGAGACTCATGGCCAGCAGCAACCAGTACCACATACCACAGTGCTGGGCGTGGTGGCTCACACCTGTAATCCCAGCACTCAGGAGGCAGAAGCAGGAGGATTGCTGTGATGTGAGTTGGAGGCTGAGCTCAGGGCCAGCCTGAGCCACAAAGTGAGACCCTGTCTCAAAAAAACCTAAAAAAAAAGAAAACAAAACAAAAAATCATTGAATATCTGCCTGCTAAGACATACATATGTTTGTAGCAGAATATAATGTGAGGACTAATTTACTTCTAATCTGCTCCAAAGAGAAGCACTTATTAGCAATCTGGTACAAATGTACTTTCATATAGAAACATTCATATCAAGTTTAGAATTCAATAAGCTTTTCTTTTGAATTATTAAAACAAACCATCTACATTATAAGGAAACTATTCTTTGCCTTAAAAATAAAACAAGTTTTCTGGAGCTGTAGATTGGAATAATATAAATTCAACTTAAATTTTGCAATTACTAGCATATTATTTACCTAACAATATAATGGCTAGCCAGTGCCTTTCCCTTTCAAAATAGCTGTACCAATGGTTTATTCCTTTAAATATTCTTCATCACAGTGCTAAGAAAGAAACACTTGTACTTCTGGAAAAACAGAGTAGATATCCATTTCTCTATTTGCTTGCCAAGTACAATAACAACAATAACCAACAAAACAACAAAAACCAGGGTAAGGATTTAGCTCAGTGGTACCGGTGCCTGTCTTGCAAGTGCAAGGGCCTGAGTTTGATCCCTGGTGACCACATACCACAATGCCGGGTGTGGTGGCTCATGCCTATAATCCCAGCATTTGGGAAGCAGAGGCAGGAGGACACTGAGTTCAGGATCGGCCTGAACTACAACGTGAGACCTTATCTCAAAACTATAAAGCGAGACCCTGTGTCAAAAAACTAAACAAACAAAAACAAACCCACACACATAAAGACCTAGGCAAGGTATGTAAAACAATAAAGAATATTCTGAAATGTGGAAAGAAGGTTCTGAGTTTGATTCTGAGTAACCACATACCACAGTGCCAGTTGTGGTGGCTCATACCTGTAACCCCAGCACTTAGGAGGCAGAGGCAGGAGGATTGCTGTGAGTCTGAGGCTGGCCTGGGCTACCCGGTGAACTCAGAACCAGCTTGAACTACAAAACCTAGACCCTGTCTAAAAAACAAAACAAAACAAAACAAAAATCCCAAAAAACAAAACAAAACAAAAAACAAAGATGAAAACAAAACAAGAACATTAGGTTTACAATATTCCATTTCCAGATGTCTATGATGTCTGTTTCTTCAGTTATTAACTTTTCTTCAATGGATGTCAACAGCTAGTAGTTGTAAGACTTCCCATAATGCACCAATCTTCAGGTTGGGATGGCTTGTTTACATGATAATTATTTTCAGTCAAACTCTGATCAAACCTGTGGCCTCTGAACCATCTTGTCTCAGATACTTTTGTGTCTTTTCCTTTTATACATTGATGTTATTGGCATGTTACTGCAATGATTCTTGCAATGAGTTCTTAAATGAGTTTTGTGAACATTTTAAACAGTTGTAATAGTTATTATTTCCTCTAGGGCATTCACTGAATCCATTTGGGGCTACTAGTGAGGTCTCCCAGAGCTGGCCTTGAAACTCAGGAAAAAAATATGGTTCTTAGTCACTTTATCCTTGAGACACAGTGCACAATATCTGCATCTTAAAGGAGGTGAGGTTTATTTAAGCTTACCGTTACAGTCCAGGCTCCACAGCTGAAATGGCACAGCAAAGGAGCAGTACAGGAAAATCTCACATCATGGTGGTCAGTGAGCCACAAGAGAAGGGAATAGCCAAGGAGGGAAATTTCAGTGGATCAATCTGCTGATGAGCGCGATGCCTCAGGATCTTTTATCCTCGAGCACATGGAGCTTTTAAGGGGACACATCTCAGATCTCAACGACAAGAACTTCCCTCTTCCAGCTGAGCATCTCATGCTCCAGATGCCAAATAGAAGAAATTACCTTGTGAAAGCTACATTCCCTTGTGACACATGTATTTCTGGAATCCCTGGAGGGTTCTCAGCCTTAAACTGAGTGTTTTGATTGAGTAATTTGGAGTGCTCCACGTTCTTAGACAAATGGTATGTGGGACAGAGAAAACTAAAATTCTTCTAGGTGTTTCAGAGTGTTTGGATCCAAAGGGTCTTTCAGATGAGATCAGGCACATTCAGGGTGATATGACCATAAATGCAAAGCATCTTTTAGGCTCTTCATATACTCCAAACCCAGTGATGGCCCCAGGAGTTTCTTTGCTTGTTGAGGTGACTGCCTAAAATAATTCACTCTCTGGGAAAGCAGGTGGTAAATTAATGGGGAAAATCTCCTTTGGATAGAACAAAATTTCTTTACAAATTAAGCCTGTAGCATTCAAATCCTAAAAATATGCCAGCCCTACCTACTACAAGGTGGTTCTAACAGGAAAGGGTTATGGTTTGGAGGCAATGGAACATTTGACATGTGTTTTCTGCCTGTTGACTTTTTGACTCTGTGGGTCTGTGATCTTGCTAATTTTCCTGGCTGTCCTAGTGTCTTGAATTCCAGCATCAAGAAGTACGGGGCACTAGTTTGGAGGGGTCATCCTGACAAAGAGTAATTCTATTCTTGGTAACTTCGTGGTCCAATTAACCCTCCTCGTTTCTATCTTTTCTTGAAACTTTGACTCACTACATTTTTAGCTTTATCAGTTCTTTTATTCACTGAAATTTGCAAAAGGCTAAAGGGGCAAATGTTTTAAACTTTGAATTCCCACTGTTTGGGGACTAGCATATGATTAGTCTTCATATTGAAAGTGATTGGATAAAGCTAAATATTTCCTTTTTCTTTAAGAGATTATCCTTTTTGTCATTCCATCATCATTTGGATTTGCTCTAGGTTTGCATGTTTCAAGATTGTTCTGTGTTTCAGAATTCTTCAGGAATAAGTAGAGCTTTGAATGGCATTTAGCATTCATAATGCATAATACAGACACAGGTATTTAGTTTTTTTTTAATCATAAAGCTTCCTAAGATATGTAGTGGCAGAGCTGTTCGTAATAGAAAATTCTGGATTGTGGAAAATAAAATTCATTTTTGAGGCAAATAAAACTTCAGAAACAGTAACTGCGTACAATGTTTATTTTTAAACTATAATCCCTTGAGAATCCTATATTTAAATAACATGAAAAATTAATAAAGAAGCAAATGAAAAGAAAAATAGAAATGAAGATTGTGCCTTCTCAGAGTTGACTTTTTCACTCTCTATTCCCAGGGCCGGAAGCCTCCGTGTTTTAATCAAGAGGTTGTGGAAGAACATCCTTTTGCATTTCCTGGACCATCTATCACTCAGTGACTCACAGAGCAGGGGTGTGCAAAGAAGGCACATGGGGCTGCTCTAAGTGGGAACAGGATGACATGGTGCCACAGAGTCAGCTCCCTGTGATGCGTCATCTGCACACTATTACCAAGTCTCTCTTGCCTTGATTCTGCATCTCAGAAGATGCTGCAGAATGCTAGAGGGAAAAATCTGTCTTGTGGGATTGCCTTGTACAGGCATAAAATGAAAACCAATTTGATTCTTTGGAGGCACCTTTACTCCCCAAAGATCCCAATGTACTCAGCTCCTGCCCCAGGAGTATTAGTCATACATCTCCGGATGCTGCCTCTTCTGTGCCAGGAAAGGCGGCTACCTCTGCAACAGGCTTTATTTTGAGTGAGAAATTAAATATTTCTAATTAAAATGATAGGAGAAGTCATAGGGAGGTAAAATGTAATTTCCCCACTGGAATTTGTCACAGGGGTTTTTAGAGGACTGTGT